>MU271707.1:6904-21593 GCA_021432655.1 Atractiella rhizophila
AGGAGGAGTGGAGACAAACGGTACGCTTTCCTTCTCCGTTGGTTTTTGGTTTGGGATGGCGATATAGAAACGGCTTTGCATTCAGCGCTCAGAGTAAAGATGGCTTTGTCATCACTGAGTAGATTGTCACGGACCACGCCAAAGTCCTTGAGGAAGAGCCGAGAGGAATGTCAACCATCAGCAATTTTATCTATTCCTGCTGATACCTTCTTTAAGTGAAAGCATCCAATGTCTGACTATTCCTTAGAGTTCGGCAGCATCCTCACACCTTCCCCTTCACGAACTACCTCAATCACTCATTTCCCCACCTCCGTCTCCATGAAAAACTCCGTTTCACTGCCTGTTCATCAGAAAGATCCGCCATCCACGATGTCCCTCTCGATTGGAGACTTGCCCTCTACCGCACCCGAAGGAATGTCCCCAGCTTCAGGCCTAGAAGGCCAGGATAAAACCGAAATATTTTCTTCTTCAACGTCTAAACCAGCAAGGAGGAAACCGAAACGCGCGCTAAACTTCAGCGGCGAACTGAAGACACCTCCCATAGTGACGGAAGAGACGCTGGTGCATCAAAACACCGCAGAAGCGAAAAGCAAGAGCAAGGGAGGACGCTTTAAAGGATAATACTCCTGCTTTTCTGGATACAGGAAAGGGGAAGGAAAAGGAAAAGAAGGGAAGGACGACGAGTGTCTCCGCTCACGCCATGGTTGCATCCCTACAATTCGGTGAACTGGTGGATGGTGATAGTGAGGGAGGGCTGAAGAAGAAACGACGTCGTACAACTGACAACATCACTCCAATCGTTCACACACAATCAGATCCTCCGGAAAACCCTGCTAATTTAAATGATGCCGAAGAGGAAGACGAGCTAGCGTTACGTCCTGCTCCTGATTCGAGGAAAAAGAGGAAGAAGCGGGTCGCGGAAGAAGAGGCGGATGCAGTGGAAGACGTGGTCCTTGTGGTGAAGAGGAAGAGAAAGAAGACGGACCTGAGTATATCTCATGATGACAGAGGGATCGTAGCAACCCAGCAGCAAGATGGGCTGGATGAACCTGCTGAGGGTACGCAGTTGGAGGAACCACCAGTCGAGACTAAGAGATCAAAGTCCTCTACAAAGAAATCTTTCGCCGTGCCTGCTTCAGTAGAAGGCGAAGAGGGGGATTTCGCAGTAGAGGATTTTACCAACAACGCAGATTTTCCAGTGTTGGACAATTCGGAGGATGAAGATTGGAATCCCAAGAAACCAAATGACGAAGACGACGGATATGGACATGGCAAAAAGCGAAAGAAGCCACCAGCGAAGGGAAAGGAAAGAAGAAGAAAGGGAACCAAAAGGCAGGACAGAAGGAGCAGAGAAAGACTGCGAAGAAGAAAAGTGAAGAGGTACCCACCGGTGAAGATGACATTGACCCGTCGAATCCCCATATCGATCCTACACCGAACGATACCACTCAAGATCCTGACGACGGCTCCGCCTCATCCACTTCGAAGAGGTTCAAGGGAAGGCGTCCTGTCAAAGGTGCGGAACCACAATCTGCGGAGAGGGAAGACATTCCCTCCCTCCCTGACCCTGACGAATTGTCAAAGAAGAAGAGCAGAAGGACAACGTGCCTGGGCCTAATAAATTGAAGAAGAAGAAGGAAGAGGCACAGGATTCCTCTGAGCTTGATGATGATGAGAACCAAGTCCTACAGATGGAGGAACCCCGACCGTCCATAGTCGATGAGGGGAATTGTGGTGTTGGACAAGACGAGGGGCTCGATGCGCAGGTTCCTGACGCTCGACTACAGGAGGAGGAAGAAGAGCCAACTCGCCTACATTCTTCTAAGGAGGACAACTCTGGGAAGGAAAAAGCGGTCGACATGGTATGTCCTGGTTTAGTCTCAGAAGGAAAGGCTTAATACAGTCCCATCCAGCCTCAAGCCTCAACACCAGCCAGGAGCGGACTTTCAAAGCAAACACAGTTAGCTGTAAATCCACAGCTCATTCCCAACAGTATGTTTTCTTTCGCTAGCTTCCCTCGTCAACTGAACCACAGGATCCCTGGCCTCCATTCTCGCATCTCATAATGCACGACTTGGGTCTCCAGCCAATCTTCGCCGTCCAGGGAAGACTATAACTCATCTCCATCGTGATATTAAGCCTCCACCGCCGAAGCCTCCTCTGCCGAAGGAGAAGAAGAAGAAGAAGAAAGATGACGATCGCGATTCCGATAAGTCCACCACTCCGGATTTTGAGGATTTCGACGAGTACGATTGGGCGGAGTGGAGGGAAAAACAGAAAAAAAAGGAGAAGGCAGCTTTGCGAAATGGCTGAATGTCCTTTTGGGCTGACAATGGAAGGAAGGCCAAAGTAAGAAGCTCTCAATCTGTCTCAATCTGTTTCGATTTTCGATTGCTGTTGGTGCTCTTGTTGTGGGTCTGACTGGGCTGTGTCTTTGAGACTTTCACGTCCCCGTCAACTCGACGGTGTCCTGTGTTGTAACATGAATTTGATGCCTCAACGTTTCAACCGTGACCTCTTGATTCCTTTGCCAATTTCTTCGCCCCTTCTCTTCCGAATAATTCCTTGTGGCTTCATGACCCACCTGCGTACGTACCCGCGGTGCTCCATTTCATTTGTGAGAACAACCTTTCTCAAAGTCTCAGAGAAGATATCCATTATGACTGAATTGTGACAGTGGAGGCGGAGCCAGTCGGCCTGATTGATCGAACTATGTTCCGATGTTGTGGGCCTATCTCCTGCAGTAGGAGGCATGGATTATCTGCAGTCGGTTCATGGCAATCTTCTTCGTTACGTTTACATTGCCTGAAATGAGTGTTGGCGCATCTCGATACAGCCTAGGAGCTTCGAGTGCATCCTTGGAAAAGCGCACAGACATATCAATGCGTCACGTCATATCCTCCTCGGGTTCGTACAAAGGTTCCAAATGCAGCCCCCATTCCCAGAATCTCCCTGCAACATATAACATAAACGATTTCCTCCTCCTGCTGTCCAACTCTTCCTCTGATTTAACAGCTCCCATCATCTTTCTCTTGCGTCCGTTCTTCACCGTTCTTCACAAAATCACGAGCATGTCTTTCCTCCTCCTCTTCACTTTGGTTCTTTCAACCGTCGCATTTCACTGGAAACCTGGTTGGTCACTGCCCTCCCAACGTAGAACTTTGACTGATATCTGAAGTGATAGGGTCCACCTGCACGGCCAACACACCTTGTACATATTCATACCAGGTCGAATCAGGAGTAGAGAAGACAAAAGTGGAAGCAAACTGTGCGCCAAATGGATATGTCCGTATTTCTTTGTCCTTCAAGCTATTGTAGACTCGAACTGAGGCAACATTCGCTCGCAAGTGTGCAGATAACGGCGCGAAGTGTTCGGTTCGCTTCACTCCTGATTTGATCGGGAAAGTCTGGCTGATAAAATAGAAACTAGAATGATAGCCAATGCTTTGGATGGTGTGGTCCAGACGGATTTTGTGGTGGCGAAGGTGCCTTATGCAATAGTCGGAATGAGTTCCAACACACTCCTGTGAGTACTCATTGGCCACAACATTTCATGGTCCTTAATCATAGGTTATATTTACTAACCCCGGTTCGTGGTTTAGATCCATTGGGAATACACCTGCGCTCCTGGACTCGAATGCTCCACGACGGATATGGTGATTGGAGTTTGTCAAAATCCCCGCGCTCTCAAAGTGACAATGCAAGAGGAGGAGGTGGACAATGGCCGGCTCTTCGATGATTTTGGTTCTGAATCGTTGGATAAGGATAGGGAGCCTGAAAAGCGAGATGGGAGAGGCACGCTGAAAAAGAAAAGCTTGAAAAAGAGACTGTAATCCGAGGCTGGTTTAACTTTAGACATTTGTTCACTTACTAGCATTACTACGCAGGTTGTTCGAAGCATCTCCTTCAAATGTTCAATACAACTTCATTCTCCGTATTAGCTTTAGAGTCGTTGCAATGATTCGTGATTACATCGGTTTCAGCATTGCAAGCGGAGTACATGGAAGTAAAAGCACCTATTTCGGACAGGGGGCGCTAACCTGTAACAGACGACATCCCTCGGTGCACATCTTACTTCGAAGAGCACGAGATTGTGAGAAGCAACTCAAGTCGTATAATCTCAAGCCCACCGCTGTGCGGTCACATGACTCTGTGTGCCACAAGCTTTTGACCAACCAGCTAACCGTTCCAATATCTCCTTCTTTTTCTTCTTAGCCGCTTTCGAGATCGTATAACAATGGATGTAAATGGGAATGATATCCCAGCATTTTTTCCCGTTCATCGGCCCCTAGCCTGATATGGCTTGCAGGGACCTTTCGCTTCAAGGTTTCTCGCTGAGATGCTTCTGAGGAGGATTTTAGATTTACAGGAGGTGCTCTGTCGGCAGGATGTCGATGAGCAGGAGAGGGTACCTTGAACTTGTCCACCTTCCGAGTTCCCATTCTTCTGTCCCAAACGTGTGTCAGATGTACAAAAAGATGAGCGAACGTGTGCTGTCGTTGTCGTTGTCGAAAAGTCTGACGCGATGGAGTTCCTGAATGTGCTCAACCAATGCGCAAGTCCGTTGATAAGCCTATGCAGAGGGCTTCAAGCTGCAGTGGAGTGGTATGCCACGGCCTCATTGTTGCGGTCCAGCGAAGTGTTTCCACTTCTCAGGATGTCATGCATGTCATGAACGACTATTGTTTATTTGTCATGAGATTATCTAGAAACAGATAGTAACGACGGTAATGAATCGTTAGATCTCTCTGCCATGTCTTTTGTTTGGTCCTCATATCTCCTGTCGTTGAATGATGCACGTAAAGTAGGCCGATGATGGAGCCAAGTCGCAAGGTTTGCGCACTTTCAAGGCTTACGTCTGTCAGGCCGTAACGGAGGAAGTATGATGCGACGACAAGACAGTAAAATGGAGACTCGGGCTCTTTTGTCCTATAAAATGCCTAGATCCTGCTCGCTCAATCCTTCGTTCACAGAACATTTGTTAGGCTACTTACCAAATATCTCCTGTAAACTCTCGTTGCCACCTTAACAGTCATTACATGCTATGTTGCTCTTCCTCCTTCCTTCCATTTTTGACCTCGTCAAAGCGGCCGCCAGCTCCGATCCGTGTCAGGCATCTCCTCCATCTTTCATCACTGAGATACAACCCTTCTATCCAACCCTAGGAAACCTAGCGCAAATTGTCGCTGGAGACGACGAAGCCAACTCGCTCTTCCAGAAAATCATCGGTGATATGAGATGGGGGGATGTGTTCAACGGCGGAGTCAAACAAAAAGGAACTTACACCAAAAATGGTGCAGGCGATTTCCCAGATGTGACGTGGGTATTGCTCGTTCATGTGCGACGCACAATGTTGAACTTTGGGGAACAGATACGATTATGTGCAAGATCCGTGAGTGCTTCGTGGTGCATTTCAGATATCAGCTGACGGTTGCGGGAAGTGATTGCTGGTGGACTAAGAGGTCAATACCTCCTTAATAAATTCTAGCGTCGCTGATGGAGGGGTTCTAGTCAATGTATCACCCCAAAGCGAAAGTTTCTTCCTCCAGATTATTCCGCTTGTCCAGAGCCGCTAACGTGGTGCGTCATCTCTACCCCTCGTATCAAACCTCGATCCGTTGTTCAGTTCTTGTGGTATAGGGGTCTCAACTTTGATGATGGGCCGTCCTGCCAGAATGAACTGCTCTACGATTTTCTGGCGAAGCAAAGCCCGCCGATCAAAGCCTCACTCTTTTACATTGGGTCAAACATCCTTACCTTTCCGCTTAGTGCTCAGAAAGGGGTGGCGCAAGGCCATGAGGTTTGCGTTCGTATGTCTTCCTGAGCCTGGAGTTGATTTGAGTCGGAATCGTTAACAATATTTGTTCCAGACACATGGTCACATCCAGCGTTGACTTCACTTTCAAACGAGGAGCTTTTTGCTGAGCTCTATTACACCAAAAAGCTCATCCACGCTGTATCTGGTTTGACAACGACCTGTTTCCGACCACCGTACGGTGTGCTCTCCCGTTTGCGTATTGAGTTACTCAATTCTGACCTGCAACCGAAGGCGATATCGATGATAGAGTGAGAACGATGGCTTGGGCTTTAGGAATGCGCACTCATCTATGGAACTTGGATACAAATGATGGAGAGCTTGGTGATGGCGCTACCCTTGCTGAGATTCGAGCGAATTACAAGAAGATCGTGAGCGCTGCATCCAGCGAGACTGGAACTGTCGTTCTCAATCATGAATATCCGAACGCAATGAACGAGGTTCGTTCTTCCTTTCTCCAAGTCCTCCAGATTTTCTTTCCCCCTGAGTTACTGATCAAGATGAGAATAGTTCCTGCACCAATTCCCAACCATTTCAAGCCATTACAAATACTTCATGCCCATCAGTTCCTGCTACAACGACACAACACCTTATCTCGAGTCTAACGTTACACTTTCCGACTATTCCACGTACGTTTCGGGCAAAACAAGTGGAAATGCTCAGGTGCCTTATTTCACGAAACAGAAAATCACGTTTCTGTCTTGGGACGAGGAGCAGGAATCTACTGATCTCAATCCTCCGAATCCCAGTAACACAACTGCGGTCCCTTCTGAGCCTGCCACCGCCTCAACGGCGCAAAAGACCGCCGCCAATAAGCCAGACGGCGACAAGAATGGAGCTGAAAGTTTCTCCCCTTCCCTTGCGACTAGTTTCGCAGGATTGCTATTTGCGTCGTCAATGTTCGTTCAATGGTGATGTTGGTAACAAAATGGACCCTTTGGACATGGACTCAACATTGTTTCCATCAAATATTACGGTGTAACCGTGTCAGTTTGCAATACTCTACGCGTGTAAACAGGCCAACTCTGCAAAGTGACTATAGACTATGACAGAGATGCAATTCAAGAGGATAAAGTACAATACAAGTAAATAACAATTGCGAGCGATGAGCACTTCAACAAGCACGAAAAACTAAACAACGATGTCAATAAGACGATATGACGATTGACGATCTCTGGGTTACTCCTTCTTGCGCGTGAGTTTAATCTTCACATCTCCAATCCCGAAAGCAGTTCCATAGTTTTTATCGACCCACGCTGTACCAACATCATTAATTCAGTGCAGAATTCAACTTAAGGTGCTAACCTGGCCAGACCCCAACGCCATCGAATCCCACACCTTCTTCTTTGGCAGGCAACCCAATGAACTCATATTCATAGTCTTCGAGTAGAGAACGGAGAAACAAATCCGCAGCTGTGCCCTTAAAAATCTTCTCTCCCTATTCCCAAGAACCATAATCAGCGCATGATGGGCAAACAGACGTCAAAGGGCATACAGGACAAACGTGTTCTCCTTTTCCAAACTGGAAGAAAGTCCCATTCCTGATCAGATCAATGGCACGCTGTCCATCATCTGCCTCCAAGAATCTTTCAGGCCTGAACTTATCTGGCTCATCAAAATACAAGGGATTGTGATGGGTAGCTGCAGCGGGAGAAGAGGTAATGGCCGTTCCAGGAGGGATCTTGTATCCCTCCACTTCGATCCAACGGCGCTTGTTCGTGAGCCTGAGTGAGTTCAAGAATCCGTAAAGTCGACCCGTCTCTCGAATACATGCCTCGATGTAAGGTTTTCGTTCTCCAATAGCAGGGTGAGCAGCGATATCCTCTTTCCACTTTGAAGCGATAGGGCTCTTTGAGTCCTTTGCGTGAAGGAGCATCCAAGATAACGTCGGTGTAGTGTTGGCCCAAAGAGCGAAGATGAGGATGAGGAATAGTCCAGGGAGAGCATCGACGGCTTCCTTTCCCTCCTTCTGCCTAATGATAAAGGCCATCAAGTCATGTCTCCTTTCCCCTCCTTCCTCTCCCTCCTCGAGCAACGCATCAATCTCATCCTTCAGCAAAACTCTCAGTCTCCTCACAGCCCCGTTCACTCTCTTCCCTCCTTCAAAGACGTCCCAGGCCCAGACGGGGACGCAACGGATTCTCCAATCCAATGGTCCTTCGACAAAGTCGTAGCAAAGCTTGATGAGCTCCTGTTGATGTTTTGCAACAAAGGCAGGTCCAAACATGACATGACAAGCATGATGGAAGACGAGTGTGCTGGTGCTCTCGAAGATGGGGACCCCTTCTGGATGGCCGGCCCAGGTGTCAAAGTGGGATTTGGCGAGTCCAGCCATGGAAGAGAGATATCCGTTCACGCGTCCTGGTCCCAGCAGGCCAGAGCGGACGTAACGTGTAATATGACTGTGAAACCAGTGGCCGTCCTTGTAGTCTATCACTGAAGGAATGGTCAGTTAAACCCAAAGGAGGGTCAAAGAAACTTGGAATTTCGAGCCAGCTCCGGCTACTCTTGGACACTGTGATAGCGACATGTTTTGAGTAGTCGTCATATGAACCTCCTTTATCCCAGCATGGACACATGGAGGGCATCCAACACGATAGTAGTAGACTATCCTGTCATGGAAGGAAATACAATGACTCCTGTGCTGTTCCAATACTGCCAGGAAAGCAAAGCATGCTAGATGTTCAAGCATGCTATACCTTTCTACACCAGCCAGAGGCAAGAGTTCCATTGTTAAAGTCGCACTTCAAGATAGTTCACATCGTAAGATGGGTCAAGCAACGCGACTCTCAATTTCGGACAAATCATTCTTGTCACTCTGTGCATGTAAGCTATTGTTATCGACATAGAAAAGATGTCGATGGACGTTCTCTCCGTTACTCGCAAGTGATTCTCAATTTCAGAATCTCACTGAGAAACGTTGTAGGAGTGGCCAGGCCAATAATATAAAACCCTAACCCACTTCACTCAAAAAAGAAGCTTACGTACCCTTTTGCACCTCCTTCCCCAACACTAATGCAACATATTGAACAAAGCTAGCTTCATCCTCTTTACAATTTGCGACGTCAACTACTCCATCGAGCTTCATGAAGAAGATGAATCTGAAGAAGAGTAAATCGAGCTGGAACACTGGTCCGAGTTCCTTCTCCGTCCTCTGCAAGAAGCCAATCGGGTCAGTCGCATATGCGATCATGGCGTCGTAGCGACCGCGCAGAGAAATTCCGCCTGCGAGAGGGATGGACCGAGAAATGGGACCCAGGCGGAGGTAGAGCTTGTAGATGAGGAAAGAGAGGAGAGTCACTGTCACCGTGAGCCACATCTTGAATGTGTTCGATTCGGTCGATTTTGAGATAGTCTAAAGTCTCGTTAGATGGCAGAGCTGGGGAGCTGTGGTGGTTTGAGGTGCACATGTTGTTACTTGTTATTGTTGTGAAGGGAAGAAGTTGGAAGTTGAGGGTCTTTGTTCTCCTTTCCGAATCAGTGGTACGATCGGTACCTTTTCCATTGTGCCGGCTCAGAAATCCAGCAGCAAATAAAACGACGATCCAGCACCTTGACAGCTCCCCTCGCGTTCAGCGTTCACTTGTGGTCTTGTATATAGGGCCGTCGAGGCATTGCGAAGGAAAGAAACTGGGGATTTTCAGGAGAAAGGGAGGTTGTGACTGAGTCGGTAGGGTCAGCGTGAGTTCTTTCCAGCATTTCTGAGCATGGAGGGGCTGTTGCACTGTTCTTGACAAGAAGGGTACAATGTAACTGCAAATCATACCTGTAAAAGTCTGGTTAGGAGGGAAATTGGAAATGTAACCTTTCACTGACATTGTCATCTCCATGTTGAGTTTGTGACCCAAAGATATCAAACAGAATTGAACAGTAACATGCAAGGAAGGATATTACTTTCATGAATGTGTCAGGGGATATGTGGCAACCTGACTTACGAGCACAGTAGATGTTGGGGGATGAACGCCACTTGACGTCAAGTTCTGCTTTCAAAGAGCTGGCAACTTAATGATTCGAGGAGCGTCTGGCTGCCATAGAAGTGACAGAGATTCTGGAGCTTCGATTGTTGTTAGGATAATGTACAAGATGGCGCGCATGTGGCCCCGAAATGTCAAGGTGTGGTTGTCTAAAGCCGCCTTGGTTGTACTTGTCCTTTTCGATCGCATTTACCGCAAATATATGATACAATGATATCTTCAGCTCCAACGAGCATAGATTGCGTACTTATAGACTCTTATTGTGCTTCATTACCCGTGAGGTCAATTATTTACGCACTTTGTTGGATTAGGCACGCGATAAAAGAATGTACGATCCCAATTCCGCACTCTACGATCATTACTACGTGCCCGCGCACGGTATGGGATCAACATCGACCTCCAACATACCGCACGATCCCTATGCTCACTCTGGCACAAGTTCATCAACGATGATGAGCTATTCGCACACACAACAAACACACGCCACCACCTCTTCCGTCTCACTTCCACCTGCTCCCTCGCTTGCAGCTCCTTCATTTCAACAACAGTTGAAAGATGAAGAGCACGACGCTCCACTCGGCGGAAGGAGCGCCTCTACACTTGCATTCACGAAACGAAGGAACTGGTCCACTCGTCTTTTCTCCGCCCTTCCTGTCACGTTATTGCTCGTCCATTCATCAGGAAAGATAATGTTCAGCAGCGCGTCTGCGACTGGAGCAGGTGGCGGCGGCGATTTCGTCGAAATGCTTCATCCTGGGGACAGAGAGCGCATACGTTCCCTGCTTCGGGGAAATTCGAAATGGGAGGAAATAGTCCGCCTCGCTTCTCCTCCGCCCACTGGGGCAGGGGGACAAGTGGTGGAGGTTTCATTTAAGAAGGTGGAGGGGGTGGATGGGGTATGGATTGGACGGGTTTGGGTTGATACGGTTACGGCTGGGAGGGAGAGTAGGATGGAGGACTTCCTCTCCCTCAAATTGGAGAATGAGGAGCTCAAAAATAAGTTGGAAAAGCTTAGAGAGGAGATGGACGGACGGGCTGGGGAGGGAGGGATCGAGGATACTCTCGTTCCGACAAATCTTCAGATGGGGCATCAACGTGAGCTTTCCATTCTCAATTCACTTTCTCCGTGTTAACGCAGCCGTGCTAGCTCTCCATCCCTCTCACTTCTCCCTTCCAATTCAAGCCTACCCGACACCGCTAAACCATTCTTCCTTCCCATCTACCGCCTTCTCCAATAGCACCACCACCTTCTCTTCTCTCCCTTCTCAGTCCCAACAACCCTCTCAGCAGCAGCAACTAGCGCCGCCTCTACATACTACTCAGCAACCGCCACCGGCGATACCGACGAAAGGAAGACGAAAGAAGCCAAAGGACCATGTCTGTCATGAATGCGGAACGACGGAGTCTCCGGAATGGAGGAGGGGACCTAAAGGCGCCAAAACGTTATGCAATGCTTGCGGATTGAGGTGGGGGAAAGAGGAGAAAAAGGGGAAGGGAGCGAAGTAGACATGATGCACAGATGTAACAATATTTCTTGTACTCGTAACCGTGTCATCAAAATATTATCACATTCTCATGTTCCTACATACATGCTGGAATTTTCCTTGCACTGCGCGTCAGCTTCATCAATATCAGCCAGCAGCCGAGTTAACTAAGTTATCAGCAGGCAGTTTCCCCTCCAGTTTCCCTCTCAGTTGGTATTTTTCAAGATGCTCCTAGCCATTCTTGCATTCAAGCATAGACCTTTCCTTGATGCTGAACGGGTAGTGAAACAAAACTACGGTGTTAGTCGGGACATTCTAAAGGACTTTGACGTGGCTTGCCCGGTCAGCCTCTGTCATTCTTTCTCTGGTTCTGTTGCCTCTTTTTTTTTATCTCTGCAGCTCACGCAAACTTACGCCATCTGGAAAAAGTCAGTAATGAGCATCAAATCAACTCTCATCGCCAGGGTGTCCGATGGTCTGTCCTTTCCTTCCCCTCAGAGATATCCCTTTGAGTAGCTAATAACGAATGTCTATGCAGGACTGCCACTTTCCGCCTCGGTCGACGAGCAGGAAGACGCCTCCTTGACTGAGTACAAGTCCCAAGCGAAGCTCATAATCCGTCGCCTCAATTCTCAGTCAGAGGACAAGTGTTCGATCGACTCCGGTAACGGGGTCATCCAGTCCGTGTTTCCCTCTCTCCTTCCATCGAACATGGTAGTGACTCTCGTTCAAACTGGTACAGCTACCTGATAAGCGAAGGAATCGTCTACCTTCTCATTTCGAGCAAATCCTATCCTCGAAAGCTGTCCTTCTCCTACCTCGACGAGCTCTCCAAAGAATTCGCACGCTCATACGGCTCGGAACCGCTCCGTGTAACCCGTCCCTACGCCTTCGTGAAATTTGACACGTTCATTCAGCGGACGAAGAAGCTGTACGAAGATTCCCGGACGTCCACAGCCGCCAAATCCAACCTCGACACGTTGAACGAGGAGCTGAATGAGATTTCGAATATCATGTCGAAGAATATTCAGGACATTTTGTATCGTGGTGACAGTTTGGATAAGATGAGCTCTCTCAGTAGCAGCTTGAGAGACGAGAGCTTGAAGTATAGGAAACATGCGAAGGATATCAATTTCCAGGCTTGGTTGAGGAAATGGGCTCCTGTCGCTTTCTTCGGTTTCTTTTTCTTCATTTTCATACTCTACAGATTCTGGTAGCTCGTTGTTCCCCCTCGTAATGCATTCTCCTTCATCTTCATACTCAAAAGAAACTGCCAACATCACGTGAACGCCACCTTTGACTCAACTTCTACATCCAATCGAAAGAAAGAAGCAGGAACAGTGCGTTAGCAAATCAACAACATCTCATGTCCTCCCGCTCTCGTACCACGCGGTACTCCGTCCCCTCAACCTCCTCAGGAAGGCATTCCTACAGTCCAGCGCAGCCGTCTCCTCTCTCAGGAAATGCTCGACCGCGTCAATCCTTGCCTGCTCGTCCGCCGCCCAACGCTCCTTTCCGGCCAAAGGACTCTGGACAGCGCATCGAAAAGGTTGTTGAGGAGGCAGAGCGCTCGGACGATGATGATGACGAGGACGAGGAGGTTGGATCGGGCTTGGTGAGAAGGAGCAAGAGTAGGAGGCAATCGATTGTTAGTGCTGGTGGTGGAGAGGGAAAGAAGTGGAGGGTGAAGGAGACGCGTTTAAGGAGGAGGAGGGTGTGGGATGGGTACGCGTTATACTTTCATCCTTCCTTATGTCGTTGCATGTAATGGGAAGACTGTTGACTGTTTTTGTCTTGTGTTTTTGGATACCAAGAGTGCTCGATTTCGTCGCGCGTGTCGAGGGTTGGATAGACATGTTCCCCAGCGAAGGATGGGGATCTCCGTGCGTCTTCCCATCCATTCTGTCACGCCGTACTCAATCATATCAATCAAAGCACCGGCGTAGCTCTCCACCTTCTCAGCTTGTTCATCTTCTATCCACATTCAAAAGCGACCCGGACAGACCTCTCCGGTTTGAGCGCAGATGCAAGGCTCAAGATTTTGAGAGCGGCCTCAAGAAGGGAAGGTGGCACTTGGGCACAGTGGGTACTGCCTTTCCTCCTTCGGCACTTTACTCGAGCTGATCCAGTTGTGCCATTCCATCCCTTGAAGTTGTGGATGCTTATGCTCCTCACTGTGGCTATAGTTAATGCGCTGAGATACACGACGAAGAAGCGCGTCTACAGCTTATACACTCGATCTGTGAGTTTCCACAGAGTTTTGAAAGATGGAAGAAGGATAAAAACTTGGTGGAAAGGAACGTTTAAACAGCCCAAGCGTCAGATATAGGAAGTACACGCGGAAGGAGCTGTCAGCGAATGAAGGCAGCATTTCATTTCGGAAGAGGTTCTGGTAGGTTGCCAATTCAACTTTTTACTCCTACGTTGGCTAAACCATGGGCTGTCGCGGATGATGTAAAGGACATGGTTTCTTGAAGAGATTGTGGGATATCAGCCTAACATCTCCCGTCACGAAGACGAAGACGTGATTTTAGTTCAACAACTGCACATCTGGGATCCCGATGAGTTCAACTTGCATCTCTTCCGGTGTGCTTCCCTTCTCCATTTCTCCACTTGTCAATTCCATCCTCTGTCCAGAAGGACGAGATGCTAATGTACTATTTTTGGGCGAAGTTTTTATTCTCCCCCCGTTCCTATCCTCTACTTCCTCCTCGAGCAAGGGAATGTATTCATCGTCATGTTCGCCATAGCCATCATCAGCTTCCTCGTTCGTCCTTTCTCTCTCCTCACCTGAGCTCACGTTCTCATAACTCACATGTGTCGTAGACCTCTTCCCTCATCAAACTTTATGATCAACAGGCGAAAGACAAACTCTTGGTGCACACGGAGGTGCTGCAAGAATACAACGACCGCGTACGTTTCTTAATCCTCTCGCTCCTCCCACTCATCTCTGTTGTTCTCTCAACAGTTTGTCTACCCTCACGTCTTCCCCGTCAAGCGAGACGCACAAACACAGACGGAAACTACTGAAGCGTTCGAAATTCCAGAACCAGAAGAAGGTGTACATCCCTCTCCGTTCTTATCCATGCTTGGTAGCAGTAGCAATGGATTATCGAGCTTAGGTGGGGGTGGTGGAGGTGGAAGGAAGAGTTATTCCCCTGCGAGAACGGGCAGGACTTGGAACTGGGGGAAAGAAGGAAGGGAAGACAAAGCATGTATTAGACCGACATGCAGTAAATCATGTTCATATACACATAACATGGGTGAGAGAGATAGGGAGAAACAGAGGCGGAAAAGAGTATTAAAGCGGCTTGGAAGGCAGGTCGGAAGGAAGGATTCCAAATCGCTTTTTGATGGTCACCTGAATGGGTCAGCGTCAGTTCTCAAGTAAATTGAAGGGGAACGATAGAAGAAGC
>MU271708.1:0-30420 GCA_021432655.1 Atractiella rhizophila
AACTCGATACCGAACCAAAAGATGGTCTGCCATTCGGTGAGGATCTGTTTGAACGCCTGTTTGACGGTCGTGTTCGACGTGATCTCTGTCGTTCCGTCCCTCAACAGTCTCGCTTCGCAGATCGCCTTCTCCTCTTCAGACAAGAAGCGGGCGTGCGAGGGCGAGCGGGGGAGGATCAAGGCCATGAGGATGGCAACAAAGATCGTGAATCCGCCTTCCCTGAATACAGGCGTCACGTCAGTGCAAGCTTTGGAATGGGGAGGAAAGGACGTACGTGAGGAAGAGGATCTGCCATCCCTGTAGAGCAGCGTGTTTCGCCTGGAATACTCCGTAGGCAATCAATCCCTGTGCAGCGATTTCAGCTTAGCGTTGGAGGATAAAGAGGAGAAAGCGTACACCGAAGGCTCCAGCGATGGAAGCAGCGGCGTAGAAAATTCCCACCCTCCTGGCGAGTTCAGCTCGGGTCTATTTCATTCAGATTCGACTCAGACTCAAATAGCAACATAAAGGGAGAAGAGAGACATACGTAGAAGGTTGAGAGGTAAAAGATGGTACCGGGCAATACGGCAGCTTCAGCGACAGCAAGTAAGAGACGGATGGTGAGGATGCCTCCAAAGTTCTTGACAGCGGCCGAGCACATCTACACATGATCCATCCATACATTCGCCGTCAATTTCGAGTCCTGGGGATGCAGGTGGGGAAAGAGAAAACATACGGAGAGAGCTCCGAATGAGAGTGCCATGATGGGCAGCACGCGCGCAGCGGTGAACTTCTTGATCAGGATCGTGATTGGGGTTCCCATAACGCAGAAAGGCGCCTGTACGTCCCCTTCACATCAGTAGATGTTCTTTGGAGGAGATAGAGATGGGAAAGCAAACGTAGAAAGCGGTGATGAGTTGATAATACTGGTTTCCGACTAATCCAATGGCCTTATCGAATCCGTCCGTTTTAGCATTCCCAAGGTTAGCTGTTGTCCCCCACATCGAGTGAGCGATCCATACGAATGAAATTGAATGTAAGAAAGGACTGACTCTTGTCGAGTGCATTGCAGAGGTACATGGTAGCCAAAAGGGCGAGGAGCCAAAGGTCGAACTTGCGCAGAATCTTGCTCTCGACTTTAGGATCAACGGGAGGGATGTCGTGCATGTCCATAGCCCCTTTGACCTCTGCAGAGACGGGGAGGTCTTCGTACGCCTCCTTGCGGTCTCCATCGCTGAAACCATCCGAGGAAGGCGACTTGTTGTCCAAGTCTGAAGCTGACGATAACGAACGAGCCATCCTTGCTTCGAGTTAAGTTGTTGGCCTTGTTGCTGAGGTCTTCCTGGTGGATATACCCTGAAATATACCTCTCGAACTCGTGACGAATTCTTGACGAATTCTTGACCAGACTTCGACGAAACTTGATGCAAGTTCGCTGGGGAAAGTGGCCAGCGCAGGATAAGACTTATAAAGAGGGGAAAAAGGTGGAGGGATGCTCGGACGACTGTGAGGCATGTTATCATTCAACTGCGACAATCAACGCGTGGTCGTTTGTGCCCGTGCAGATATACTTCCCGCCTTGTCGGCTATTTTAGTACGTGGGTGTTCACTTGATCACTGCTCCATTTCTTCATTGCTTTTCATCTTGTACCAATCTATCCACTTAAATATCTATTTCTACCCTGTTCCTGTTCCTGCTGACACAAAGAAGTACCTCACCGTGACAATCAGAACCAGAAACCAAAATGGCTTCCCAAACGAGCACCCCCGCTGAACTCCTCCCGCTTCCCACCAAAGATGTACTCCTCCAGGCTTTCAAGTCCAAGTCGCTCTCCTCGCTTCGGACTCCAGCCATAGTCATAGAACGCAAGCCCTATGCGGATAACTGTCAGGCCATGGCTGAAAGGGTCAAAGCAGTCGGAGCCAGGTTTCGGTTCGTCTATCTTTCTCCGTCCTTATATAACGGATCCTAAGGATGATGTTATACAGAGCTCACGTGAAGTCGCACAAAGTACTTTTCATCGTTTGTCCTCATGGAAAGCAAGAGCTGATGCGAGCGATAGACAGCGGAGGGCACTCTGCTTCAGCTGCAAACCTCTCCTGCATCTCACTCCGTCGTCTGTTCAACCCTACCTGAAGCTTGGGGATTGGTTCATGCCGGATTGGCGAAATCAGGCGTCGTGCATGATGTACGTGCTCATTTCTCTTTCGAAAAATCCTATATTCTGCGACAATCCCTTCTCGTTGGACTATTCTCCCAATTTCACTGGTCCTATACCCAAAACCTGTTTTCAATAAATACACTCCAATGATTGTCTGCGGAGAAATATCCTCAATAAATCTCCAAGAAAATCAAGCTTACCCTGCGATAGATGCTCTACGGTTTCCCATTGCCGCTCGACAAGATCGCAGACCTCGCTTCTCTCCAGGAGCATTACAAAGAAGTGCTGGTCATGATCGACGACATTCGCCAAGTCAACGGGTTAGCCGCGTACAATGATCGGGAGGGAAAGAAGGTGGCTTTCAAGGCGTTTGTCAAAGTGAACCAAGGCAATCTGTGCGTCCCTCCCTTCCCCATCCCCATCATCCGGTTTCATAAAATCGCTGACGAGGAACTCTAAAAATGAACGATAGACGGGCAGGATTGGAGCTCGACTCGCCCGAACTGGCCGCGCTCATCAAATCCATCATCTCCTCCCCGTACCTGTCCATCTACGGCTTCTACACGCACTCCGGGGACGCCTACGCCTCTCGAGATCCCCAAAAGGCCCAAGAATTCCTAACGACCGAAATCCGATCCGTCGCCTCCGCCTCCTCCTTCGCTCGGAAGATCTACAAAGAACAACAAAAGGAAGAGGAGCTTACGAGCTTCGTCCTCTCCGTCGGTTCCACGCCTACAGCTCACGTGTCCTCCTCCCTCTCGCAGTTCAAGGACCTGCTACACTCGACTGACGAGTTGGAGGTCCATGCGGGCGTGTACCCTCTGTGCGATTTGCAGCAACAGAGTACCTCCCTCGTCCCTGCTGAGAACCTCGCGATGGGAGTGTTGTCTAGAGTTTGCGCCATTTACGAACATCGGAAGCCTCCGCAGGCTCTGATAGATGCCGGAGCCATCGCTTTCAGTAAGGATCAAGGACCGACGGGTGACTTTGGGAGGGTGTATTTCTCGAAACAGGGTTTGGAAGGATGGAGGGTGTACAAGACTTCTCAGGTTCGTCGACCTTCCCCCTTCATTAGAACCCCACTGAGATTGTGGATGTGATTGGTAGGAACATGGTTTGCTTTCCCCTCCGGAGGGGATGTCGGACGAGGAGGCGAAGGAGCTGTTGAAGAACGTGAGCTTGGGAGAAATCGTCAAGATTCGCCCACAACATGCTTGCCTCACTTGTGCCGCTCATCATTGGTATTATGTGACGGAGACTAAGGAGGAAGAGACGGTGAGCGATGTTTGGGTGCCATGGAAAGCTTGGTAATACTACTTCTTCCTAAATATCGTCATCACAAGAAAGGAAAGAAAATGTACCTCCCAACAATGCTGTTATGAATATGTTGTACAGTGGAATTGCATTACTGAGCTTCAAATGAGCAATCAGAACCTGCCACATAAAAGGATGGATATTTGATATTTGATTTCAGTTGTTCATTTTGATTATGTTTACATTCCCAGTTACATTGTCACAGCGAACAAGGAGGATGGGAGGAATCACGGCTTGACCATCGCCACGCCCTCGATCTCGACGAGAACATCAAGGGGAAGTCTCGCGACCTACCCCTCCGATCAGCATTCAACACTGAGCACGTTCAGAGACGTACCTCGACGCAAGTCCTCGTCGGCTTATAGGGTGCGAAAAACTCGCCGTAGACTTTGTTAATGCGTCCAAAGTCGTTCATGTCCTTCAAGTAGACTGAAAGACCCCCATTGTCATCAGAATTGAGGTTTTGGGATGGCATGGTAGGAGGAGGGACGCACTGTTGCATTTGATGATGTGGTCCTTATCCGATCCGCTGGCGTTCGCTACCGCAGACAGGTTCTTGAGCACCTGGAGCTGTATCCGACCAATCCATAGAATGATCAGCAACCTCCAACCAAAACATTGAAGATTGAAAATTGGGAATTGGGAATCGAATGCGACGAGGGAGACGAACGCATTGAGCCTCCACACCTCCCTCGACCACCTTTCCCTGCAGATCCACGCCGATGCATCCAGAGATGTACACGAGCGTCGCGTTCGCGGGCACCTTCAATGCAGACACTGTTCACCGACATCGAGGAATCGATCAGCCATCTTCTTCCAACCTGGGAATATTAATAGGGAGGGAACACGAACCGAGAGGGACATTCGGGTTGGAGAACGCCTCGCTGGCGGGCACGGTGACGACTTCGAGAGGTGAAGGCATTTGGCTCTTCTTTTCTTTTCTTTCGATGCAATGGTATGGTACTGAGACTTGCGGATCGCTGGATCGCTTAAAAAGCCTCGAAAGCGGGTACTGTACGATAGCGTGCGTGGGGATGTCTGTACTCTGGAATTCCACGGCGCCCAGCTACCTTCCAGAAGGAGAAGCAAAAATTTCAAGCGCGTCTCCAACCAACAACACGTCAACCTCAATAACCATTCCTCAGCCTTTCTCTTCAGTAGCCATGGTGCGTCCCTTGCTCACTGGCCTCATGCAGCAAAGTAATGCTAACGCTGCGACAGTCGAACCTCACCATCAAGTCCATCAAGTCCCTCATTCCCCTCATGGACCGAGTGCTCGTCAAGCGCATCGAGCCGCTCTCCGTAAGCCTCTCTCTTCCTCTCCTTCACTCTCTGCACCACACCCTACTGACTGTCTCGTCTCGTCGTCCGGTCGGGCAGAAAACGGCCTCGGGACTCTTCATCCCCACCTCGTCCACCTCCACCCCTCCCGAAGCTGAGGTCCTCGCCGTCGGAGAGGGATACAAAAAAAAAAAAAAAAAAAAAAAAAAGGATCCTAAGGATGATGTTATACAGAGCTCACGTGAAGTCGCACAAAGTACTTTTCATCGTTTGTCCTCATGGAAAGCAAGAGCTGATGCGAGCGATAGACAGCGGAGGGCACTCTGCTTCAGCTGCAAACCTCTCCTGCATCTCACTCCGTCGTCTGTTCAACCCTACCTGAAGCTTGGGGATTGGTTCATGCCGGATTGGCGAAATCAGGCGTCGTGCATGATGTACGTGCTCATTTCTCTTTCCTCCAACGCAGAGACTATTCTGCGAAAATCTCTTCTCCCTGGACTATTCTCCTCAATTTCACTAAACCTATACCAGAAACTGTTTCCAAAAAATAAACAATAAACTCCAATAATTGTCTTCAGAAATATCCTCAAAGAAATCTAGATCAAGCTGATCCTTTTGATAGATGCTCTACGGTTTCCCGCTACCGCTCGACAAGATCGCAGACCTCGCTTCTCTCCAGGAGCATTACAAAGAAGTGCTGGTCATGATCGATGACATCCGCCAAGTCAATGGGTTAGCCGCGTACAATGATCGGGAGGGAAAGAAGGTGGCTTTCAAGGCGTTTGTCAAAGTGAACCAAGGCAACCTGTGCGCCTCTCCCTTTGATCCAGTTTAATAAATCGCTGACCAAGGAACTGTAAAAATGAACGACAGACGAGCAGGATTGGAGCTCGACTCGCCCGAACTGGCCGCGCTCATCAAATCCATCATCTCCTCCCCGTACCTGTCCATCTACGGCTTCTACACCCACTCCGGGGACGCCTACGCCTCTCGAGATCCCCAAAAGGCGCAAGAATTCCTAACGACCGAAATCCGATCCGTCGCCTCCGCCTCCTCCTTCGCTCGGAAGATCTACAAAGAACAACAAAAGGAGGAGGAGCTTACGAGCTTCGTCCTCTCCGTCGGTTCCACGCCTACTGCTCACGTATCCTCCTCACTCTCGCAGTTCAAGGACCTCTTACACTCGACTGACGAGTTGGAGGTCCATGCGGGCGTGTACCCGCTGTGCGATTTACAGCAACAGAGCACCTCCCTCGTCCCTGCTGAGAACCTCGCGATGGGAGTGTTGTCGAGAGTTTGCGCCATTTACGAACATCGGAAGCCTCCGCAGGCTCTGATAGATGCCGGAGCAATCGCTTTCAGTAAGGATCAGGGACCGACGGGTGACTTTGGGAGGGTGTATTTCTCTAAACAGGGTTTGGAAGGATGGAGGGTGTACAAGACTTCTCAGGTTCGTCGACTCCTTCCTCCTTCACTGGAACCACACTAAGATTAGTGATATGATTGTTAGGAACATGGTTTGCTTTCCCCTCCGGAGGGGATGTCGGACGACGAGGCGAAGGAGCTGTTGAAGAACGTGAGCTTGGGAGAAATCGTCAAGATTCGCCCACAACATGCTTGCCTCACTTGTGCCGCTCATCATTGGTATTATGTGACGGAGACTAAGGAGGAAGAGACGGTGAGCGATGTTTGGGTGCCATGGAAAGCTTGGTAATACTACTTCTTCCTAAATATCGTCATCACAAGAAAGGAAAGAAAATGTACCTCCCAACAATGCTGTTATGAATATGTTGTACAGTGGAATTGCATTACTGAGCTTCAAATGAGCAATCAGAACCTGCCACATAAAAGGATGGATATTTGATATTTGATTTCAGTTGTTCATTTTGATTATGTTTACATTCCCAGTTACATTGTCACAGCGAACAAGGAGGATGGGAGGAATCACGGCTTGACCATCGCCACGCCCTCGATCTCGACGAGAACATCAAGGGGGAGTCTCGCGACCTACACCTCCGATCAACATCCAACACTGAGCACGTTCAGAGACGCACCTCGACACAGGTCCTCGTCGGCTTATAGGGTGCGAAAAAGTCGCCGTAGACTTTGTTGATGCGTCCAAAGTCATTCATGTCCTTCAAGTAGACTGAAAGACCATCATTATCATCAGAATTGAGGTTTTGGGACGGCATGGTGGGAGGAGGGACGCACTGTTGCATTTGATGATGTGGTCCTTATCCGATCCGCTGGCGTTCGCTACCGCAGACAAGTTCTTGAGCACCTGGAGCTGTCATCCGACCACGCCATAGAATGATCAGCGATCTCCAATCAAAACATTGAAGATTGAAGAGTGAATGCGAAGAGGGAGACGAACGCATTGAGCCTCCACACCTCCCTCGACCACCTTTCCCTGCAGATCCACGCCGATGCATCCAGAGATGTACACGAGCGTCGCGTTCGCGGGCACCTTCAATGCAGACACTGTTCACCGACATCGAGGAATCGATCAGCCATCTTCTTCCAACCTGGGAATATTAATAGGGAGGGAACACGAACCGAGAGGGACATTCGGGTTGGAGAACGCCTCGCTGGCGGGCACGGTGACGACTTCGAGAGGTGAAGGCATTTGGCTCTTCTTTTCTTTTCTTTCGATGCAAAGGTATGGTACTGAGAACTGCGGATCGCTGGATCGCTTAAAAAGCCTCGAAAGCGGGTACTGTACGATAGCGTGCGTGGGGATGTCTGTACTTGGAATTCCACGGCGCCCAGCTACCTTCCAGAAGGAGAAGCAAAAATTTCAAGCGCGTCTCCAACCAACAACACGTCAACCTCAACAACCATTCCTCAGCCTTTCTCTTCAGCAGCCATGGTGCGTCCCTTGCTCACTGGCCTCATGCAGCAAAGTAATGCTAACGCTGCGACAGTCGAACCTCACCATCAAGTCCATCAAGTCCCTCATTCCCCTCATGGACCGAGTGCTCGTCAAGCGCATCGAGCCCCTCTCCGTATGCCTCTCCCTTTCTCTCCTCCTTTACTCTTCAGCAACTGACTGTCTCGTCTCGTCGTCTGGTCGGGCAGAAAACGGCCTCGGGACTCTTCATCCCCACCTCGTCCACCTCCACCCCTCCCGAAGCTGAGGTCCTCGCCGTCGGAGAGGGATACAGGGACAAAGAGGGAAAGATCACGCCGACGACCGTCAAGGCGGGAGACAAGGTCCTCCTCCCCTCGTTCGGAGGACAGAGCTTCAAGCTCGGAGAGCAGGTCCGTCTTTCTTCCTTCCTTCACAGGTGATAGGGTGTTCATGGTATTCATGTGCGTTGGGTTGGGTTGGGGTGGCAGGAGTATCAAATCTTCAGAGACTCGGAAATAATCGCCAAAATCAACGAGTGATCCATTCACCCAAAACCGTCAGCCTCCTCTCCCTTTTATTGTTGAAGGAAGAGAGAGGAGGAGAAGGAGACCATCGCATCCAGTCGTACTTGCATTCACATAACATACCTCGTTCACATACGCCTGTCCTAATACCTATATGCTTATGCTTTTGGGAATCTAAGCTGCATTCTCCACTCTCATCTTGCTCCTCACTTTAGCGACACGTCAGCCCACCACCTTCGAATTCTATGACTGAGAACTGAGTGGTCGCTTTTGTACTCTTACTCGGCAAGCTACATTATTTCAGGCTGAAGTCGTCTTTCTTACGTCCGAAAAGACTCACTGGAAGGGACGAAGTGATTTTTAAGCTCCTTCCACGGTATACACCCAAGGAGCAAACAACGCATGAACCGAGCCACTTCTCGAACGAGAAGCACAAGAGTACTCTCAAGCGATCAACAATCGAAATTGCACTCTCAATCGATCCAAAGCCAAAACGCGAAAAGGGGTGTGAACGAAGGCTATCCAGGCCGGACGAAAGAAAAGGCAGACAAAGATGGAAAGCGTGCCGACCTGGGCTTGATAGACGTTGCGGTGAGGGGGGGAGTGGGTATCCTAAGTGCTTCACAAGATCGGGGACGGGTTGGTGGTTGTGTACTGTGAAAGAGACGGAATGAATTTATTGAAACCAGAATCAACAACGGGAGAGGATTTACAGGATGAAGATTATATTGGGGAGACGTTTAGTCTTGCTTCTCGATGACCCACATCTGGGACTCATCAGACTGTTTTCATCCATTATCGATGAGGACCATTCGCAGAGGAGAAAGGCAAAGACGAACCCTGTCAAAGTCAACCATCTTGACAGCTTGGGCATCAGCAAAAGCGGTGATGGCCTCTCCGGCAAGAGCACGGGTGGTCATGTCCCTTCACTCACCGTCAACATCTATCCCTCTCATCGAGAAACAAAGAAAGAGCGTACTCAATGTGGTCCATGGCAACGAAGTAGAAAACTCCGGAATCAGGGGAGGCCCTCTTCTTCAAAGAGCTGGCGATGGACTTGTGCGACCTCCTCATCATGCCAGCCTTGTTGAGGACCTTCTTGCACTCTGGGTGGTCCTTCACGTATTCGCTGTGCTGGGCGAGCCAGGTGGCGTCCTTGGTGCAGACGGGGGCGACGGCAAGTCCCTTGCACTCGGGGTGCTTGACGTACCAGTCGGAATCCGCATCCTTAGCGTTGCGGTAGAGCCAATCTCCAGCCTGTTCCAACCCAACGGGATCAAAACCATGTTCCAAACGCTGCGGACGACAAAGGCAGAAGGACAAAGAGGACAGACCTTGGTGCAACCAGATCCGTCGGTGCTATCGCTGTCGTCGCTCGAGTCGGTCTTCTCAGAGTCGTCAGTCTTGACAGCAACCTTAGCGACGGCCTTGGTCTTCTCGGAGGCAGAGGAGGAACCATCATCGAGGTAGGAATCGTCGACGGGGATGGCGGCCCAGAACTGCTTGTAGGGCTCCAAGCTGTCCGTGTGGCACTCGGGCTCGTCACCGTAAGCGCACTCGTAGGCAACTCCGTATTCGTCACGGCCGATATCCTCCTCCCATTGGGCGGAAATCACCTGTTCGGCGAAAAATAACCCATCAGCATTCCCATTTTCCACATTTCTGAGAGAAAGAACGCAACTCACCTTGTTGTCGGGGACATACCTGATCCTCGTGGATCCGTCACCCCTGAAGGAGGGCTTGAGCTCGAGGGTGTCGCCGGCTCCAAGTCCGGATCCATCTCCGAGAGACTTGAGGATCTCAGCGATGGTATCGAGGCTAGGGAGGAAGTTGGCCTGGTCGTTATGGACGTATGTGATGGTAGCGCCAGTCTTCTTGTTCGTAATCTTGTAGTTTCCATCAAGGGGAACTGCCTCATCCTACACCCAACAACGCGAAAATCAACAATCCCATTCTCTCGACCGACCAAGTCGATTTCTGTCCATTTTTTTGCAGAATTTTTGGTAGAATTTTCGATGCAAGGAAGACAGCCCGTAAGAGGGAAAGAAAGACATACAACGAGGCTCTTGGCGACTCTGGCGTTGTCAACGACGCCTTGCGCATGGACAGCGACGCCGAGGACGGCGAGGGCAGAGATGATCTTTGCGTGCATGTTAGGAGTAACGATTGTTTGTGGTGAAGGAATGTGTGTGCTCGTAGGCAGTGAGCTGTGTGAAAATGGCCGTTTGGTGGGAAAGTGGTTGGAAAGGGATGTGCTTTTATGGCGACGAAGAAGGTTTCAGACTTAAGAAGCTTATTTCGTCTTATGCGCACGCTAAAACGCGAAAACGCGCAGAACCTCCCAAACGCCAAGCCACGACTTCGGCTCACTTGTTCCCTTTTCCCTCAACTCTTCTTACATTCAGAGATACTTCTCCTCTTGGATTTGTGTTTATGTTTATGCAAGATGCCTCCAGACCTTTGCTCAAGTGTTGTTGAATTTTTGGACAGCCAGAGAGCCAGAGAACCGATGTTTTGGTCGCGTTTCAGATCAACGAAACGTGGAGATCACCGCTGCTTCCACCTTTCTGGCAGTTCTGGATACAATCTCCAGGTGCTTCCACCACCCCACAATGCTGCTATCAGCAGAGTGAGCATCAGGCTCAGGAACTGGAGTCCGTGGAATGGATGAGCAAGCAGACCATTCCACAAGGTGTGTCGGTTCTCGCTTTTCAGAACGAATGACCTGCAGGTCTCGCAGCGCGGTATGGCAACCAGCTGTTATTGCAGTAATGCGCCGAAATCTGCGCACCGTGAACGTTGCATGCATGATTCTCGGAAGCAGCATCAATTGCCAGCGGAGGTGTCGGTGCTTTCAATAAAATCGACACAAAGAACTTCGCTGCTTCACGACCAACCTCGTACTTGTTTGTGATAGACCCCTCGTTTCAAGACGGACATGAGTGAAAGCACTCTTGCTTCGGTCGTGATGAAGTGCCGAAACGTCGTTACGTGCCGAATTCGTGAAGCAGGATTACATCTACTTGGTAGACGCGAACAATAATAAATAAAGAGGATGATGTCACCTCGCCGTATTGAGAAGTTTGGCGAAGAATTCATCATGTCTGCCTGGCACCTTGGTTTCATGAGCGAAGAACGAGTGTCTCGCATTTCTTTCCATTCATCGACGGAAAGGACAAAGGCAATGTTTAAACCGCGATATTGATGAAACTCTGTAGAGAGTGCACTAACCACGGGATGTGTCTCCACTCCCCCTCACGTGACCACAATATCCCTCTTTTTCCTTCAAAAAGATCCGAGAATTCAAAGTCCACATCCAAATTTTTGGTTCTTGAGGCGAAAGAGGTGCCGTAGGTAGAGGCTGGAGGGAATATATACCTCCTCATCCAGCAAGGTTCAAGAGAGACCCGAGTTCGCTAACTCCTTGCGCCAATCCAGTTCACTGTGGTGTACCAGAATTTGCACGAGGAAGCACGCTCGGTGCTCTAGAATTGGACCTTGAAGGGATACTTTCAGGGCGGACGCCTCGGACCTCTATGTCAGGAGCCAAGGTTGCAAGGAGTAACAGACTGGAAATATGTCCTGTTGTCCACTAAACCACATGCAATTCCATCACAGACCTGGGTATCCCTTACATTTTGAGCACGGATAGCAATCCTCGAGCGATAAAACATTTTGCAAAGAACCAAAATTCACCCAAAATTCAAAATCACCATATTTACTCACTTTTTGAGCATTTTCGATTTTTTTTTATCCGTTCCATGATTCAGTTAGTCTTCGTCCAACGGAGGAGCAGCGGCAGCGGCAGCCCTCAACCTGTCCTCTCGGTCAAGACGCTTCCACTGGTCCTGACAATATGCGGTCAGATTCGCAAACTTCAGCGAAATACACTTACCTTCGTGGCTTCTTCAATTCGCTTGCAAACCACTTGCCAACCTTTCAAGTAGTCCACTGATATCCAGTTGTCAGAACGAGGGAAGAATGCGGAATGGAAAGACGGACGAGGAATATACGTGTCTCTTTTCGGTGCAAAGTACTCCTCCTTGGCATCGTCATATTTATTAAGGTATTCAGCCAAAGTCAGGAAATTCCTCTGATTTTTGAGGTATGCCATGACCTTCGTATCTCGGCCAAAGAAGAGCATAGTCCAAACGTGCCTGATCGGCGGATACTTGTCCTTCTCTTCCTGCGTCGACAGAGAAGCCACAAGTGCCTTCTGCTCGTCGATTGCGCGCGTACAGATTTCTCGGAGGAGACTTGTCGATTGGGTGAAGACGTCTGCGCTCGCCCATGGGACGGTGACTGCCACGAAGAAGGAGCCATCCAACATCTGGTCGGCAGTCAGTATGCTCACAGCGGAACGATGAAAACCCACATCCCACTCCGCTAACACGCATCCTGCAAGCTCCTTGTTTTGTCTCAGAGAGCTCTGACTTTCATCATTGCCGTTAATCAATCGCTGATGTCGGATCTGGAAAACAATTCTGTCAGCTCTGAAAGGAGCATGATAATATCGAACGACAGACGGGTTTCAGATGAGCTTTCTTTCCTTTCCTTGGAGTGGGCACTTTCCATCGCGTCGCAACAAACCTGACAAACATGTGAGCCAAGTTGTAAAGATGACTAAAGGAAGGGATCCCACCGTCGTCGATTCGTCGACTTTTCGACGTCCAACCTGATGTACGGTTCGATCATCTGCCACCCGTCCTTTGCCATGTTCCCGACCTGCAAATGGCGTGAGACCCCAAATTTAAGAACAATGGCACACTTACCTCTTGGAAAGTGGTGGCCATAGCCACTCCTGGTTCGAGTATCTCAGGAATGGCTGGTGAACTATGAGCAAGTACCAATTATGGGACGTGGGTGAACAGACCTAATCCAGCAAGAAGGGTTGTCTTAAACACATCACCACAAAACTCGGCAAGTTGCTCTCTCTCTTCTTCTGGGATATCAGCCGTGCGCATGACAATGAATTCCTGATCGTTCGAATCGGCTTCGCATGTCACGTAAATGAATGTGTTCACATGAAAAGGAGACTGCCAAAGCTTACCTCCACGTGAATGACTGAGAATACATGTCTTCCTGCCGCTCTCAAAAAGCTCCTTACATCTCCACTTCCCAGCTCTCATCCTATTTCCTCCCCCGCCTCCACAGTCTGCACCTCTTTCTCATCAAGAGTTATCCATCGAGAACAGGAAGATGAAGACGGACCCGAGCACCGCATATACTTCTCAGTGCACCTCAAGCAAACGTACTCAACGTTGAAGACGATTGAGCTCTTCCCATCCTTTGGTCCCAAAGTGCCAGCACCAACCTCCCTCATGCACACGTCGCCTACGACATCAGATTCTCAGTGAATTTGCCCAGAAATAAGAAGAGGAGAGGACGATGTGGTGGCATACATCGAATTTCGCCGTGAAGCTCGCCTTCTCCAGGCTTGTTTCTCTTCCGATACTTTCCTGCTGTGGCCTTATACGCTCTTGTCGGCGCAAGCGGCACATCGGTCCTCTTGGCCACGATCTGTTCCGGTTGAAGTGGTCTGCCTTCTTTCCAGCTGTCGATATCGATCTCGTCCACATCCACATCATCCTCCTCTTCCCTCTCATCGAGTACGGAAGGTCTCCCCGCCAAAGTACCACGTCCGCGACAATCGAGACAAGTGAAATGTGCCTCCCAATCCGTCTTCAACTCGTCCTCAGTGCCGACGAGGGAGATGCGGACGATGCCCTTCCCGCAGGTCGTGCAGTGGATGACATGGTCCTCAACAACCTTTGGCCCTTTCTTGGGCTTCTCTGTAGTTGATGTGGCATTCGTCAGAGCCTTCGCAGAAGACGCGATGGCTCGAGAAGAAGCTACCTTTCGCAGCTTGTGGGCCTTAGGGGGAGGCTCAACTGGCGCTTGAGTCGTGGCCATCGGAAGGTTGACGGTAGTAGGTGGGATGGTTTGAGCGATGGTGGATGGGATTTGGGCATGGGGCTGGTGTTGCAGATGCTGCTGCGGGAGAATGTGTCCCATCTGCTGTGACCCATAAGCCGAAGGATCTTCGGACTGCAGCGGGTAAACTGGCTGGGGCTGGCCATAGAGCGTAGTTCTGAAATGTTCAAGATTCCGCTGTGTGGTGGGACGGTCTTCTCCCGTCTCGTTCGCCGTCGGGGGAGGGATATAGCCTCCAAGACCACCGATGTTCGGATAGGACCTTGTGCGATGAAGGGATGGCTGAGAGTACTGGCGGCTCGCTTCCTCAAAGGATGGGGTATGTTCGGGATAGAATGGGCGGGGTTGTGGCTCGTACGCCTGTTGAAACGGTGCAACCCAGGATTGATACTGCAGCTGGTGTTGTTGCGGCGGAGGGTTGGACGGTGGTGCGTAGGAAATTGGATGGTGAGGATGAGATTGGAGAGAGGGATGCTGAGCGTAAGAAGGTTGTGCCTGTTGAGAGTAAGATGCTTGAGATTGAACAGGTTGCGGTTGTGACTGGTGAGGATGGAAAGGTCGAGAAGTCGAAGGAGGAAACTGCTGATATCCGTGGGCATTGTAACCGCTCTGGGATTGTGAAGGATATGAAGACTGAGCCTGTTGCACGTTCGACTTGGACGTGTGTGTCTGTTGTTCCAGCTGGAAGAATTGATTGGAGGGTAAACCAGTTGTCGACATCGGAAGGTACGGATGCTGTTGCTGCGGTGGAAGAGGATACTGAACCGTCGATTTTGAGGTGGGCAGTAGGCCCTTTGTCTCGCCGTGGCTTACGAGCTGGGGTTGAGCATGCGCGACCCTAAATTGATTGTACTCGACGCCGAGAGGCACACCCGTCCTCTGCCCATATCCGCCTACCGCACCTGGCGCCATGGCTCCTCTTGCTTCTACTCTCCCATCAGCGGCCGTGTGCTGCTGATAACCCTGTAGCGTCTGTTGCTGTTGAGGGAGGTACAGGTTCTCGAAATTCTGGCCGGGGTTGCTCAGCGCATCTTGGCGCAATTGTCCACCCGCTCCTACTGGCATTCCATGAGCGCCAATGGGAGGGGGTTGAGCAGGCGCCACGTAAGGAGGCGAATAAACGTCCGCTGGAAGTCCGCTCGCGATAGGATGAGACATGGAATACTGAAACGGCAAGCCCCTGTGGTCCTGCTCCTGTAGAGCTCGGTGTGCCGTGGTTGGGGACGGAGGCAGAGGCAGATTGACAGGGTGGTAAGGGTCGAAGGCGTATGCGCCACTACCTCCTCCTCCGTGAGGGTGAGAATGACTGAAGATATCGTTTTCGGGAGAAAGGGAGGTCGCTGCCGAAGTTGAAGTTTGAGCGGAAGAGGAGGAGTGGCTTCCACTTGTTGGCAAAGTCTGCATCGAAGCCGAGGCCGTCCAACCTGATTCTGGCAGGTACGAGGCAACGGGGGGCGGATGATAGGACGGTTGGGAGTACGACATGTCCTGGTACCCGATGGCTGGTTGCTGTTCTCCTGTCTTCGTCAGCCAGAGAACCAATTGTAAAAATGGGTGAACTCGCCGTCTGAAAGTTCTGAACTTCGTGCGAGAGTTGGTATGGGAGGGTAGACTGAGCACTTGGTTGAGGGAGCAGGTGATCGTCCGTATGAATATGACGAGAAGGTGAAATATCGTTTGATACCGCCCCTGAAATCAACAATTGCTGGACTGGAGGGGCAGACGAGAATTCATGGATGGAGCTGAACAGATTATTGCTCGCCAGCAGTTCCTCAATCTCTCGCTCGGATAACATCTTGATGCACTCGCCCCTACGCCTTCTCTGGCAGTCGTGGAGAAGTAGCAGCTTCGGGGAACAAGGTTATTTTAATTGATCGAGACACAATAGAGGCTGTGTACAATTATCACAATTTTAATAAAGTCCAATACTGAGCATCTAAGCGTGCAGTATCCGTCTGCAACTCACAACATAGCGTCTGATATGATTGTCAAGATCCTAAGACTAAGGCTAAGGGCGAAGCCAACATGAAGGTCGACGGAGGGAGGGGATGAAATCAATCCCTTGAACTGTACCTGTCCTCCCTTCCACCATCCCTTTCCCTGTCATCTCGTCCGCCATCCCTATCTCGGCCGAAGTCATCGCGACCTCTGCCACCATAGCCCCTATCATCGTCCCTGCCTCCCCTCCTCGGGCTCCTCTCTCTCTCGCGATCCCTTCGGGGAGGAGGCGACCTGGATCTCCCCCTTCCTCCGCCGTAACCACTATCTCCATTTCCTCCCTACAACGCGTACACTCAGTGTCTATGTTGACACCAAAAGCGCAAGAGGACGAGGGTAACGTACAGATCCTTCGACTGGGTACAGCTTCACCCTTGAACCTTTGTAAGTATCGCCATCGAGCTTCCTCATTGCCTCTTCGACATCATACTTGCTCGCATACTCTATGATTCTACACCATCAATGAACGTACGTTGTCAATAGAGCATCAGGGAAAGGTGAAATGAAAGGAGACGTACCCTTCGCCAGGCCTGTCACGAACTAAGTCGGCGAAGATAACGTTGCCAGCGCCGCGAGCGAAGTCTTTCAAATCCTATCATCGAGAAGGGAGGATGAGCGTCCACCACCAGGTTAAGTGAAGCCAGATTGGATCGTGATCCATGGAAGACACCTGCTGAGAATCCAACGGACCAGAAGCCAAAGAGCGAAGACCCAAACGCCTGTTTGTGTACCAATAAGAAGGACCTCCTTTTCTCCAATAGATGCGATCCTCTAGTGCTCATCCTTGAACGATCGTGCCGACCGGAGAGCCATCAAACTCAGGTGAAAAGGCTCGGCAATTTGAGGGAAGGCCAATCCTCGGGTATATAAGCCTTGTAGAATTCGTCTGATCGAATATTAACCACGGAGTTTGACCCTTCAAGTCCATCCATGGAGGATAAGGATCCACGAAGAACATGTCATCCCAACGAGAGGAAGCCAATCAAAGGCGCGATCCATACCACGAACGGAAGAGAAGGGCCACAAGCATCCAGGGAAGAAGAAAGACCACAAGATCCACGTCCATGAAGGAAGCCCGACGAGTACGCCTCATACCGGGACCACGACCAAGCGCCGAAGGGCAGAAGATGAGCGACCCACCTGCCAGCTGACTTCGCTGCTCAGACCCGAAACTTCGATTCTGAAACCGGACCCAGGTCTAGGTCTATACCAAACGTTTGTAAGTATGACAGGTTCCAAGAGTGAGAGCAGGAGCAGATGTGATAACGCACCCTCGTGGCCTGACATCGTCTTCCCTATATCTAGGGCTTTTGGCGAATTCGACAAGGATGCGCTCTCCGAGGAAATTCCTGCCGTTATACTCTCGAACGACGTCTTCCGCGTCCTATTCGATCTGTTCAGTAGGCTCCTCTCGGAGGAAGAAGCAGGACACACCCTCACGCTTTCAAACTCGATGAAAGCGAATCCACTCATTATTCTACCCACGTCCCGCATTACATTTTATACTTAAAAGAGAGAAGAACAAGAAATACCTCGCATCCACAATTTTAGCAAAGCTCCCAAAGAACTGGTCGATGTCATCCTTTCTGCAGTCATGAGCGAGTCTGCCGACATAGACCCTCTTGTTGGCGGGCGCTGCACGGCGCGGAGGAGGATCCCTCGAGGAGGAGTAGTCGCGTCCTGAATCGCGGGGAGGGTAGTCTCGGTCGCTCATTCTTGTGCCAAAATGGGGTTCTCGTCGTTTTTTTTGCCACTGCCAAACAAGGTTGCAGTTGTTTGTGCATTCTCAGAAGGTTTGCTCAAACAGTATCAACACGTGATCTAGGAGCCAGGCGTGACCTTGACGTGCAGACCTTCAGCGCGATCGTACGGCCAGCTTAGGAGTTCCTGTGGGTGTAGGTTCGGTCTGGAGATCAGTGCAGTGAGTGGTACATGGAGGTGCTGTCGTTTCTCCTGAAAATCGAAGGTGCGTACTTCCTCCAAAACCTTCTTCGGCACCTCCTACGTATATATGGTTGACGCTTGGAAGTCAGGTTCTTAGTGCATCTCTTCTCAAATAACCGTACACGGACACTCAACATCAGCAGCGACATCAGCTACTACTGCGCCATGGCTCGAGAGAAACGAATTCCAGAGTCGGCTCTGGACGACGTGCAGAAAATAATCCTCAACCTGCACCTGCGGGAAATGAAGCAGCACTCCCAGACGTTGGGGGAGAGCTGGCTGAAGCTTTCCAAGAATAATGCTTGGATAGCCCTCGCCAGATATAACTGCCTGCAGGTCGTCGCTTTCGTGAAGATGGTCATATTCACTCCCGCATCCCTGTTCTTCGACCCTCTCTCATTCATTGTGTATCTGATCATCATCCCCATCGTTTGTCTTGGGCTTTTCCTGTCAGTTATCCTTTTGACTCTCGGTATGTGCCCCATGTTTATATTGCACGCGGTGTTGATATGCCCAAAGTCGAAGTTTTGCACATCGCCCAACTGTTGAAGTATGTCACGGGGGGCTCCGAAAACGGGCTTTCGATCATTCAATGGGCAGACACCAACATTTTTGGCGAAGAGAGCGACTTCGTGTTCGAAACTGCTCATCAAGCCCTCACGGATGGTAAGCAAACCGTGCCTTTTAATCAAAGTTAAAGCGAAAGCGGTACAGGTGTGAAGCTCCTGACACCGCGAAGCGAAGCGGACCAGATCTTTTCTAAGTGCGTTGTCTTCCTTTCCGGTTTACATTCAACATTGAAGGAAATACAGACTTAGAATTTTCGATCTGCGTATCGCAGAAGCCCTGCTCCTCGCCTCTGCTCTAGTGTACGAACGGCACACTTCACAGATACAAGAAGCGAGTCGCATTCTTCGTACAGCCAAGTCTCCGGACGATAACCTCGTGAAACAACATATCCTGGATTCAGAGAAGAAGATTCACGACCAAGCTGCAAAATGGGGATTGAGGTTCATGGCTATTTGCGAGCTCACTTCGAAAGGCGGACCATTCATTGGAATTTTCTACAATTCCGACTACATAATCGTCAGCGTGAAAGGTAATTGTCCGCCATTGGAGAGCAGCAATGGCTGAAAGTTTGGAACAAGGGACCACGCCGTCTGATTTCTCCGAGTTTCTGGTCGATGCCTCGATCGCAAGAGAGGATGCAACTCAATTTCTAGGCGGCGGAAGCGTGCATCAAGGATTCTACTCTGCACTCTTCTCTGGAAAAGGACACACGGTGGACTGTTACGGTTTGTTGTTCTCTTAACAGGGATCACGGGCTAACATGAACTAGGTGACATGATTCGGACGATAAATCTAGTAGCTCAGTCGATGCGCCGCGACAAACCTCTTTCCCTATGGATAACTGGCCATTCTCTCGGCTCAGCTCTTGCAGCTCTCCTCTTTGCACGTCTCATGCATTCCCCCGCCGATCTCCACGAGAATTGCGTTCTGCGGGACGCCTACGTGTTCGGCACACCCCGACTGGGTGATGCACAATTTTGTGCAGAATATGAAGCGTCGATGCTTGTTCCCATAGATAAGACTAATGTGCTTTGGCGAGTGGTGAACAAGCACGACGTCGTCACTATGGTACCTCCTGGACTTGCAGATATCAAAGGAAACCGACCGTATCTTCCAAAGTGGTCGACGGCTAATTATGGACACATCGGAAGTAAGGTCGTCCTAGATGGCAAAGCGAAAGAAGGTTACAGGTTGGAGAAGAAAGGGAGTTGGGGAGAGACGAGCGAGGTTAGAGTCACGAAGGGGAAGTTACGTGGTGGGGGCGAGTTGATGAGGAGAGAAAAGAGAGGTGTCGAAAAGTGGATTCGATACCTTCCAGGTCCAATACTTAATCATTGTGAGTCTTCTTACACACTTCATTCTGGATCAATGGCTAATCTGCTCTAAAGTCCCTGGAGAGTACATGAGAAGTATGCGTGGAATAACTACGGACAGTAAATCGTTTTCTACATGAGATTCACCACCTCGTGCCTGGGTACTCCGCTTCATCCCTCAGTTTTATCTTTTTCTTTAGAAGTGAACGCCGATTTAGAAACGTCGCAGTGTTTGTGCATTGTATCTTGTTACATTACTATTTTACTATTCAGTATATCTAAATTATTCCTCTTGGTGGCTCGTCCAACTGTTTGAGATTGAGAGTCAGACAAATTAATTCGGAAATCAGAAGGGCAAAGTTTCGGCCATTGAGTAAGAAGGCTGGTGCTGAGAGAAGGAAAGAGGACGACCAGAGCCATATTGCGACTATTGGACATCATGAGCACATCAACGCGTCCGAAGAGGCGCAGGTTTGAAAGCAACACCTCGACTAGAGCAGCCTCTGCGGAGGTGGTGGATCCTGCAGAACACGCTCGTTCCAATGTTGGCTTGGGGAAGGGGAAGACTGTCGAAGGGACTGCATTGCCTGGAGTGATCACTGAGAATCCTGTCCGCGATGCAGCAGTTGCAGAGGATGCGATTATGAAGGAAATCGATGACCATAACAGAATTTGGGAGGGTTTGATGGAGAACCACTCTGACAGTACGTAATCCAATTCTTCCTTCTCAGCGGAATGGGTTCTTAGGAATGTGGCAGGCATCAACGATCTGCCCCTCGAGGTTAGACGGTGCTTCGTCCTGTTAGCTGACTTGGAGAACAAAAGACACCGTGCGCCACAACATTTGTCAGAAAGTGCGCTGCCCAGTTGACAAGCGTCCTTAGTGGCTCATGAGACTTTGAAGCACAACCTCCTTCGACTTGCTCAATTCCTTGAGATTCGGAAAGCGACTGACCCAGCACGCAAGGAACCCTTCAGCTTTGACGAGGTCCTAGATCTCCCTGACCTCAAAGGCATTACTACTGCCATGAACAACGCTCTCAGCTTGCTTAATACGGCAGCTCAAGGTGGGAACATAACAGTTGGAGGAGTTGCACTTACCAACGTCAATAATTCAGATTCTCCCGCCGTTTTAATCGATGCTGCTCCATCTGTGCCGCAACTCGACGAAGTTCCACATCGTGCCTCTTCACCTGGAGGCACCAGTCACACTTCTCTGGATTTTGTGCGGGTTGAGCATCGACCAAATGTGCCTATACAGGGACAACATAAGGGAGATCAAGTCACACAACAGGATTTCCAGGATGGTCGAAGCGAAAACGAAACCTCTCCACAGCAGGTCTTGCAGCCACCTTTGACGGATCAGCAGGTGACTCAAGAAGATGAGGACCGAGGAGAACCAGCTTCTACGGTACAGGAGAAACTGTCTTCCCTCTCGCGCGATACGTGTGTCGAAAGCAAGCCGGAAGAAGCTGGACCTTCCCCCACCGTCGGAGCCCCTGCCAGTGACCCTGCTTTGCCCGCCGAGCAACCAGTCCAGCCGTCAGACAGCGGTCTCCTCATCCCCTCAGCAAGAGTGCAAGACAAGTCACCCTCACCCGCTTCTGCTACTTACGCCCCCTTCTCGGTCATGCCTGTGCCGAACCCCTACGATACCTTTCATCCGCCGTCAGAAGAAACCCTTCGTTCCATCCTTCAGTCCATTGCTCGTTCTTCCCGCGGCTTAGTTCGATGTACAGAAGAGAAGATAACGATGGAAAAAGGGCTCCGAGAGATTGTCGAACGGTCTCTTCAACGGTTGGGGGACGATATCGAAAGGATGGGTACAGGCCGCCCTCCTCGTAACTCTGTCACTTCGAGCAGTAGGAAAAAGCAGAAGAAGACGGCAACGACGACGAGCGATGCACATCCAGATGGTGCGGATGACGTGTTGTACTGCCATTGCCGTAGACCAAGTTTCGGAAACATGGTCGCTTGTGATGGCCAGGATTGCGAGATTGAATGGGTGTGTAGCTTCCCACGCTGTCTCCCAAACTCATTGGTGTCCAGTACCACCTCTCTTGCGTAAACCTCGACAAAGGCCCTCAAGGACTTTGGTACTGCGATATCTGCTCTGCTAAACAAGAAGGTGGTCGCACGAGCAAGAAGAGGAGAAAAGGTTCATGACAGCAATTATGAAGGATCGAGCAAGTTGGCTTTTCCTACATTTCGCCCATGTTCCCGTGCTTCAATGTAGACAGTAACTGTCGTCTGTGCTGCTGGGTAATGCTCTCTGGAAGCTTCAATTTAGTGTAACATTGATAACAAACATGCTCTGCAGTTACTTCTTGAACCAACCCACATCTAAATCTCGTTCCTCCTCGACCAGAAATATCTAATCGTCTCTTCCAACCCACTTTCAACACTCCATTTAGCTTGCCAGTCTAGAAGTTCTTTAGCGCGGTTAGTGTTCGGTTTTCGTTTAGGTGGGTCGTCTACCGCCTCGTCGACGTGAGTCTTCGTCGCAAGGTTCTTGGGAAAGTTTGGAATAACGCGAGCAGCAGCCTCAATGAGCAGATCAGCCCATTCTTCCACTGTCCTCTCTTGTGGGTTTCCAAGATTGACGGGTAGCAAGGCCGCTTCAGGCTGCTCTACTTTCAGCCTTATTCTAAACATGGAAACAAGTAGGCTCACCTTCTCGCAGTTCATGAGTTCGATAAGGCCATCAACGAGGTCATGAATGTAGCACAAACTCCTTGTAAAGGTGCCGTCGCCGTAAATCTCAATAGGTTGAGGTGTTGGCTGAGCAAGTAAACGTTGAATGAAATTGGTGACCATTCGTCCGTCAGATTCCGTCATTCGTGGTCCGAAGGTGTTGAAAATTCGAGCAACACGGATGTCGACGCCGTCTTGTCGAGCATATCCATACGCGAGGGTCTCTGCCACCCGCTTTCCTTCATCGTAACAGGCTAACCCAATAATGAGCCGAGTACAACTGCAATGCAAGGAGTTGCCTACCTCGAGGTCCAATAGGATTGACATTTCCCCAATACGTTTCTAAGAACAATGTCAGCGCGATGCTAGTTTCAAGTAGAAACGTATTTGTACCCTCTTGGGGATGTTGCATTGGACTTCCGTACACTTCAGACGATGAAGCGAGCAGGAATCGGGCTTTACAGCGTTTTGCCAATCCCAAAGTGTTTAACGTGCCTGTAAGGTTGCGTAAATTATCATTCCAACAATTAGGGATTTTACTCACCCATGAAATTTGTTTTCATAGTCTTGATCCCACTGCAATGCCATTAGTCAAGTGGTATGACATGTGAGCTACAAAAGACGCACTTGGCTTGATATGCTCGAGGGCTGGCTGGACACGCCAGGTGATAAATCTGATCACATTCGACCATGTACTCATTGACGACATCGTGTCGCCTTGTCGGCAAGTAAGAACGCTCTGATGGTACGGACGACGAAAGAGACGGCTAACCGGAGCTCAAAGTTGGGATGCCCGCTGCAACAAGGTGCACAAATCAGCGAGAAACCTAGAAGAAGCGGAGAGATCGCTCACACCCAATGAGAAACTGCTGACCGTCGTCCTGAGAAGAAATTGTCCACCACTACGACTTCATGTCCGCTCAGCATTAGCTTGCCTAAAGGAAAGGAACGATAAGTATGAATACCCAGAGGCATTTTGAGGACAACAAGGGGGACAAATGGCTTGTCTTCTGGACAAATCGAGCTTGCTAGATGTAGCACTTCGCAGTGAAATAGCACTGCTCACTCTCTCTCCCGTGCAATAAAATAATGGTCAAACACTCATCTATCGACTAAGTGGCTTCCCACAAAACCGGCGCCACCAGTAACCACAATTCTCTTCCTCTCCTTCATCGGCACGAATCTGACAGGCATGTAATTGGTGGTAGTCGGGATATAAGTGAATCCAATCTTCTTCCTCTCCTCCTTCTCCTCCTGCTCCTCCTCCGTAACCTCGATCGAAGGATTAGGCGAATGCGTTCTAGTTGACGGAGGCTCCGTCCATCTTGGACTTAAATATAGTGATTGGAGCGTCTCGAGCGCAACGTAGGAGTTCTTCGACACTGATTCAGGATGGTAGACACCTATCCAAACGTTCAAAAGCTTCATTCAGCTCCTGCATCCCATTCCTCACTGTGAAGAGTCGTACCGACTGACTTGATCTCGTTTCCCTGCTTGTCTTTTGCTACGAAGCGCTGCATGGTTGCGGTTGGAGTTGCCTGAGACCTCTGGAGGTTGATTTTATGAGAGAAACAGGCAAATTGCAGGCAAATTACGAAAGCGTTGGTGGAACAACAGGTAACCAGCGGCAACAGCGTGATGGAATTTGAAGAATGCGGAACTTGCAACTTCAGCAAACGAGAACGTGACTGTGACTGTGAAGATGGTGCACCGTGAGCAGACTTGAGAGGGGCAAACAAAAGCATTATTCTGTGAAAGCAGAGTTGAATTTCAACGATACTTGTCCTAAAGAAGTCCATCTATCTTCCATACTCGCTCCCTTGCCCAAATCAACGTCATTTGACTCTCCAAAGGAGAAACCCTACTAAGAAATCAATATACCGAGAAAAAGGAAGAGGAATAACATGGAAAGCCCCGACTAGGCGCACTGCCCATCTTTGAGAAGAAAACCATCTTGACAGCTGAGAGCAACGCAGGAACCAGCTTCACATCCTATTCCGCGAGTGTGAGAAGTCGAGAGGGTGCAATCGAAGGCAGAGCCTCCGGACGATGGATGCAGAGGCGCATCTTTGGGCGAGTCAGCCGTCGAGTATAGTGGAAGTAGAAATGAGGTCTACTTGAGTTTGTTGTGCACGCTAGGGACTTTGCCGTGTGGACAAGAGCAGGCACCGCTGTTAAGATGTGACACAGATCAGGTTAGATGGGGCTGTGAGGAATCGACAGACTTTTTGACTTTCAAATCACCTTTACATCATCGACCCGGTAACGAGATGACGGTTGCGGAAGGAACGAAGCTCATCCAAAGACCGCAACCTGTTCCCTCTTGTGCTCAACGGCTAAAACGGAAGGGAAGGGAAGGCGAATTTGGTTATCTGCGCGAACTGCAAATCCAGTGGTAGGATCAGTCGGAGGTGGACATATGTCCAATTTGTTGCTCCGTTCGATTTCGGGGTCCGTCTTGCAAGCACATTTGCCATCCTATTACAATACGCGAAGTCTCAATCAGAACCTGAATTGGTCTCAAAGGCAGACGAATAAACGCACCTCGAATTGAAAGCGACCTCCTTTTCATTCCGTTCCCGACAAAGCAACGTAATAATCAAACGAATGAGTGGAAGGAAAGGGTAATTCCACGTGTAAGATGAAGGTTCCAGCGGGAAATCGAGCATCCTTTGGAACAATATTAGCAAATGCAGGTGTTTTGCAGGAAGGAGTACGAACCATTGACAGTCAACCGTCTCAGTACGGTAGCTCTATTGACGATTCCACAGGACGGGACACGGAGGTGTAAACACTATAAACTTCAGCAAAGCTGTCCAACGTACGGATATTCCCCTCCCTCCAAAGCTATCGATCTCATCCCTCTGTCGTGAAATGGTCATTGTAGTGGCAATTTTCTTTTCCATCATCACAATCTCTATTTCGGCCCAGAACAGTCGGGATCGCTCACATTCTGTCGCTTGCAAGATCTGATCTCTCGTTCAGTTAGATCTTGCCTAACAAAATATGGGTTATAGTCTGGTATTGAAGTGATGGAGCAACAAACATCCCTGATATACCACCAGGAACAAGGCTTCAGCGCACTTGTCAATCTTGTCCCTGCAGACGTCAGCCCTGTGCTCAGCCTCTCTGTTCTCCCCTCTTTCCTCTCAGTCATACCATCATCAGCGCACACGCTCCGAATCAGTTTTCAGTCGCCCCTTGGACTCGGGAAGAAGCCCCTTCCTGTCCTTACATCTTTGAAATTGTCCACTGCCTCAGTCAAATGTCTCGAAAACACAGCCAAATACGACGGTGTGGTGAATCTTTGCGTCAGATTTGATTGGCAAAATGTTACGGTAACTTTTGAGGCTGGCGAAGAGTCTGCAACTCTCGATTCGGACTATGGGTCGCCACGGATGAAGCCTTTCATCTTCACATATCCTCTCTCAGGAGATAACTCTCAGGCCGTCGCCCTCCCCATAGTTGCGTACATTGGCGACGAAGTCATCTCTCTCAGTGACCCTATCACCTCGTCCCTCCTTCCTATCAGAGGCACCGTCATCCAACTTTCAATCTCCACGACTCCAGGGGTTAGTTCATGCTTCATCTCACTGCTTCCTCCCGAGCTCCTCTGCCGCATCTTCGATTATTACTTGGATGACGACAAGGCAATTTCTAATCTCTCTCAAGTCTGCAAATTGTGGGCGGCCGTCTCGGTTTCTTATCGGAAGGAACCTTGTTCTCTGAAAAAGAAGCATGCTCTCCTCCAATTGTACCCAGGAGCTGGCCGACTATGGAGGAAAACGTCACTTGAAGAAGATATCAACGCTGAAATGGCGACTAAGGTCATTGCAGCTTCCCCGAATGTTAGGCAAGTGTATATGGACTCATTTTGGAATAAAGAGGAGGCGAAGATGGTGTTAGGCGCAATTGAAAGATTGGAAGGGGTGGAGGAAGTAACCTTCGGTGGAAAGGGCTCGAGAAGATGGAGGAAGGAGGAGGTAGAAAACTTTATGCGGAGGACGAAGGGGAAGATCATATTGCTCAGTGTTTACGACGCCAAAGGCAGTTCTCCCTCCTCCTCTGCCACAGCAAAACTTCAATTACCTCCTAGCCTCATGACGCTAAGCCTTCAAAAGTACCCGCCCCTCCAATCACTCTTCCTCCCCCACAACCTCGTGAACTTGACACTCTCCCAAATGTGTCCCCTCCATCCTTCCATTTTGGGCCAACGACTGCCGCCATTGCTGCAACAGCTCTCACTCAGCCTCGCCCCCTTTTCGGACGATGGAACGACCTCCATACTGATTATTCCGCTGGACTTGTCGCACCTAAAACAGCTCTCGTCCCTCTCGCTCGATGGTCATGAGGAATCTTCAAGCCTTATTTCAAACCAATTCTTCAAAACTCTCATGAACGCAACATCTATAAGGACTGTTGACATCCAGTACTGTGTGGTGGACTGGGACGATTTCCTACTCTTCATTCCCTGGTTCTTTAATCAACGGGTGAGCGAGGAGAACGGCCAGAGGCTAATGCGATTTCTTGGCGTCGTTCTATTCTTCGGAGAGTGGCTGGAGGAGGATATCATGGCTGCTAACCAGATGATGACAGACAGCGCGGTGGAGACGATGGAGAAATCTTCGACTGTTTGGGAGGGAGAGCGTGGTGGGAAGAGCGACTTTGAAAGGCTCCAACGATTGTGGATTGAGGTGTCACGTGATTGGAAGCCTGAGACGTCAGATTCTCATGTCAACCAGGCCGGATGGGAATTGCCTAGAAACTTGCGAGAAGTGCTATAGTTGTGACTGACGTGCTGACGCTGTAGACTTGTGAGTGAGCTCTAGGGAATACCCCCTGAGCGAAATTGTTTCACTCGGTTCAATGTAACAACGTACTATCTTTCTTTTAGAAATTGAAAACGGGTTGGATTCATGGAAATGCCTCACGTTTCAGATGTCTAGCTAACTACTTCGTGTTGTCAACACCATGTGCAAAGTCACGGCCAGTTTTCTGGACAATTACCCTGGGAACAGAAAACGCCCAACTCTGTCCTGTTTCCCGTTCCACCTAACCGCTCAGACTCCCCTTGACCACGATGTCTTTCGCGAGATTTGTGATATTTGGGAGTTGTGGGTCTGCTGTTTGCTCCCATTTGACTGGTCTGGCATGTTGCAGCTCTTCGAACCTGCTGGAACGTGTGGTGGAGTAAACTCGCAACACAGGTAGGAGGGAAACGAGATGGCGAGCGAAACATGCGTCTAACATCATGCGTCACGCCACCGAGGCTAAGTAATATGACAAGGATTGTGACGAACTATTTTAGGGGGTCTCCCATGAACCGAATACCATTTGAGGATCTTTCCATTCACGGATTGTTCGAAAGCCGTCTGGCCTTGCGCATACATCTGCTACTGCTGAAATCTCCTCGCCATAACCTCATCTAGAGAAGCAGCTCCACTCAGTCCCAAAATGACCCTCGCCTCCTCTATCTCATAATTCATGTCACTCCAGTGATCGCAACAATCGCAACGATCGCAAATTCGTACATGCGAAAAGTCAAGGAGATAAACACTTTCCGATTCGAAGTAAAAGTTTTTGGTTCGAATATTGCCGTGAAGGACGCCGAATAATTTGTGCACGCCACCAGGGCTTTTCGCCTAGAAAGCGAAATAATGCCTGAAATAAATGCTGTGTCCAAGCTCGCAGGCGTCAATCATGGGCGTACTGCTTCACCCAGGTGCAGTTTTCTCATCAAAAGTCGCTAATGCACTCTCACTCTTACAACAATCTACCTTAATAGCATCAATAAACTATAGTAAGCCTTGACCACGCATTTCGTTAGAGGGAAATCGAAATGATATTGAATGAATAACAAAGATAATGTGGATCTCTGTCAAAGGTATCACAGAAATTACCAGGAACATGTCAGTCTAGCTTTATGGTTGAACGACGGATTCATCTTTATTCTAAACCAGTAGCATAAATTTGGAAGATACCATTGGCTGAGAATGGGCAATAAGTGATAAGCCTTCATAATAGGCTTTATGGAATCATGGAGGCGGGAATTATGCTACGTCATCGTAATTTGAGCTCAAGAGCGGTGATGGTAGCCTGACCAAGCTATAATAGCTAGTGAGTGGAGAACTAGAATTCAACACACCGGGGTGATCAACAGTCGAGCTTTACCTCTGTCTCGCCAACTACATCTGTGAGCTCCTTTTCAAGTAAGCCTTTCATCGTCGACTCGTCCCGCGGATAAAACCACGTCTGCTCCTTCGCGTCATAGGAGTATCGCTTTGGTCCGCTATTGCGCCATACATTTGCTTAGCTGATGTGATACGACTCAAGACAATAAGGAGAAAGAAGGGATGGAAGACAAACCTCACAGGACTCGAGAGCCATATCTCTTTGTTTGGAGGCTGTTTGTTAATAACGTATGTACCTTGCGAGCCCAGCTTTAGCGTCAGGACGCCAGACTGAATCCAAAAGCATAGGATTAGCTCAAGTTCTTCCGAAGGGCTTCCTCCAAGAGGTACAATTTCAAACAAAAACAACAGCCCATGTTAAGTGTGAGAAGGAGAGCTTACCGAATACTCCACCTCCCAATCATCTCCTTGCTGCTCTACCAGCTTCTCTAGACTTTCAGTCAATGAATCCATTGTACCATCAGAAATGTCATGGTATTCGCGTTCCGAGAGATTTCTGTTCTGCCCATCCCCCAATGCAACCACTAAGCTCACTTTCCTCCACATTCTCGAAGACCATGGAGGCGTGGAACACAAACGCTTTCTCGTACCACGCCGCCTGAAAACTCTTAAACGATCTTGACTGAAACTTCGTCCGTGTCATGGAAAGCAGAGCCGTATTGCGTTGGAAGCCATCATAGCGGAGATGCCTCGCAACTCTTGAAAATGTCAACATTGTCGTTTCGTTTTGCTGTTTGGTGGCAGGCGGCCTATTCGGGCGGACCCGAACCTTGACGCGAACATGGGTGTACAAGGAATGTAGAAGACAGATAATAATACTCCACCAGGAAGTCCGACCAGCGACGTCGCCTAAATAAAGGAGGAGATGCCTCTCAGAGCAATGTTCTCTCCACGGTCGAATCGACCCTTTAAGAGCTGATCTGGGAGGTGTTTGTGGTGAAAAACGAGAGAAATGTCGAGAGATAGGTTGGCTGCGTTTCAGGTTCGTCCCTTCGCCCAACTTATTCTGCAGTAGTTGATGTAAGATGCCTTTTGAAGAATCAGGTTTCAACTGGAGCGAACCAGAACCCTCCAATGACCAACGGAGCGGATCAACCTCATCGTCTGGAAGCTGGAGAAGGAGAAGGAGGACTGGATTTTAATAATGAGGCGAGTTATCCATCCTTTTCAAAGCCAGCAGCTTTGGAAAGGAACAATAGCTTGTGGATGTCTGAATATCTTCTGACTAGATTTAATTTAGTTCTCTGTCATTCAAGACCAGCTCTCCTCCCTCAGCGGCATGATCCAACAACTGTCCTCGGCGCTGTCTTCTCCCGATCGTGATCCATCCGCCACGAAGAATATTCAACGGCTTCAAGAGGCATCTTCTCATTCAGTGAGCAATATCAAAAGTCGTCTCACTCTGTTAGAGAGTTCTATTGCACGCCTCCCAGCAGGCGATGACAAGAAAGTCCGACTTCAGCAAGCGGCAGCCCTTAAGAACAGGTTCAAGGCCGTCATCGAGGAATATCAAAAGGAAGAGAAGAAGAATAGAGATAAGTTGCGAGAGAGGATGGAGAGACAGTATAGGATTGTGAAACCTGACGCGGTGGGTCTAGAATCCTTTCTCATGAGAGGAAGCTGATGAAGAGCAGACGGACGAGGAAGTGCGGAGTGCCATCGAGG
>MU271709.1:0-14194 GCA_021432655.1 Atractiella rhizophila
CACTCCCGCTGCTCACTGACCTCCCACTCCCGTTCAGCAGCTCTTCGCCTCTTCTCCCGCTAGCCAGCATCCTCTCCATCCTCTCCATCTCCCTCGTTTGGCTCAACTCTTCCTCCTCCTCCCTCTCTCTCCACATCCTCGCTTCGTCAACAAGGGTAAGGCCTTTGATTCCGCACGTCGATGTGCTACTGTAGTCAGGAGTGGAGACGCGCATTCTGTGCACGTCGACAATGTCAGAGATGGAAGGTCTCCCTTTGGAAGATTTGAGGGTGTGAGCGCTTTCGGATGTTGTGCGCTTTCGAGAAATACTATCTTGTTCGTGTTGCTGGGTGCGAAAGTCTTGAGGATCAGTAAAGACTCTTTGATCTCGACTTTGCGAAGATCTGAAGTTCTTCTTCGTCACGGTATTGTTTCTGCTCAATCCACCGTTACCAGTATAAGCGTCGTCTTTTTCCTTTCCGGTGAATCGATACTCAGTTGGAGTCTTGCTATCCCTCTCTCGATTCAGATCGAAAGGACTGCCACTCAAACTCGAGTGGTAACTTCGAACGTCGCCTTCTGGTTCCTCAAGCTCACTGACGCTGACGCTGCTTACCGTTCGGCTTTTGAAAGAGCTCTGAGACGTGGTGGAAATGGTAGTCGCTGACTTGTCGGAGACGTACGTCGAAGTGGGAGAGATAGGACGAGGTATACCGGAACCGGAGATGGAGCGATGAGATTTTGGGCGTGATCGTTTTGAGGTGGTGGAAGAATGTTCAGAAGGTTCGGTGTACTCACTATCCAAAAACGAAGGAGGGAAGGAAAGGGAATCAGTTCAGCGCATTGGGTTGGTTTTAAAGCATGCAGAGACCGAAAGAACAGGTCGCAAAGGCAAGGATGCCCAAATTGAAAAGCAAGCAGTTGGACAGCATGAAAAGGTATTGGGCTCCCTGGACATGCTGAAACGACTTTCGACGTGCGCGTTCTTTCCCTCACAACTTGCTTTCGCCCAACCAAACCGGCAGGCTACGAACGTTCTTCCGAACTCAACACATCACCTCGACTCAAGACAGCATCTTCTCCGATCCGACTTCGTTCAGGTCTGATCTCCTCAATTCTCAGGGTTTGTGGAATAAAGCGCAACCACGTGAATGCGCCCATAAAGATAAGGTTTGGGTACCAGAAACATGTATGATCCCAGGCTCCTTTGAACAGAAAAGAGGCTTCAAGGGACGCAAACAGGTTTCACTTCAAACAATGGAGAGTCGATCATACAGACTTGGACCTTGGACGTCCATTGATTGGAAAATTCATGTGAGCTGTCAACGACCAAACCCCGAGTCAAACAAACACCGAAAACAAATCCTTTAGCCCAAGGCAACCCAAGGGCAAAAGAGGAGCAGAACCAGATCGGATTCATCGCGGTCAGGTTAGGTCTTCATTGTCTTGAAGAACGTCCATTGTCAGATAGCGCGTCATTCGGCCGAGATAAGATTAGGAGAAACAGAGTTCATTCATTAAAAAGGTCCGAAAGCTTACATTGAGTTTAGAAATCGTGAATCGATAAAAACTCGAAGGGATTGAGGAAGGATCTGCGACAGCTCGCATCGCGATTCTGAGGTCAGGAGCACTGAACGCGCTTCTTAGAACTCATAATCCTCCCGAGTTGACAGATGCAGGCACACCGGGAAATGAACACCTTTGTACACCAGAGCTGACGCGGATGCGTCACTGTAGTGGTTACAATGACAATACAAGGGAGGAGAATGCAAAGGTTTCGTGCCCAAGACAAGTTGAAAAACAGAGGCCTCCTTTCGCACAACGAGGTCCGTGCACAGAGAATTCTTGGACTTTACAGGAACGTTAATAACTGCAGAGCTCTTGACCGTTGATGCGGAGCAAAACAGTGTAAGGGATACAATAAAACCAGCACGAATTAAGCAGAAAGGCAGCGTGATACCTTGATACAACTACAAAACGTGTAAAGAACGGACATAGAGATTAAAAACTGGAAATATTTCACGCCACCGCTGCAAGAAACAGTAGGAGACACTCACGTTACGGCAGGACTCAGGAGATGCCTGTCAACCTGAAAGACATTGCTCCACCTATCCCTGAAGAACACTGGATCCATCCTCCTGCTCTCCGTAATCCAAGGCTTGTCCTCCTCATTGATCTGATCCTGCTTCTTGTGGCTAGGCCATGGTCTGGTCACTGGTGGAGGCTCTAAGGGTCTACCTGAGCGTGACAAACGGGGTCTTGAGAGTGCAGGAGGGGTGGAGGCTGATCTCAGCGGATATCCACTGAGGGACGGGGGAGGAGTGAGATCGTCTGGAATCGGAGTCGACGCCCGTCTTTGTTCCATTGATGGGATATGTGCGTGGCGGTAGTTGTGTAGAGTATCAAAAGAGCTGAATAAAGGACTGATGGTCAGAGTCGAGAGAGGAAGTTGGTCGATGGGCTGGCCCTCAAGAAGAAAGTTTTGGCACAAAAGAGCTCTCCCGAATTGTGTTCCGAACCTTCTCTTAATGACCTTATCACGACTTCGCCTCAGCGACGTCGAGCAAGACAATCTCACTTGGATCTGGCTAGATGGATGGGCTAGGAAAAGCTGCAGCAGGGCTAGGCAAGGGCTAGGATTGAAGGGAGATGGTGAGTAGCTCAGCAACGCTGTCCGTTTTAAGACGAATCGTGTCTCCGAGAGATTATTCTATTCTACCTTGCTTAGGCATGTACTTATTATCGTTCAGTTCATCATAGAGTCACCCAAAGAACTCCAGAGTGTCAGAGACCTCTAGCTTTCTCTTCAAAGCCGCGCTGTATCGGCTGCAGCTTCATCAGGAACACATAACTTTGAACAACCTTCCCAACTACGTTACGTCTGCTACGGAACGCTTGGGTGCAGCACCTTCTGATTCTGTATCAGGGCGACCCAGTTCAGACTACTCAGGTTGAGAAAAATATTTGGGGACGACTTCTTGGAGTTTGGCTGAGGTGTAAATTAAGACGAGGCACCAAAATGATCCCTTTTTCCACTTTCACCCCATCCTGATAGAACCACTTTTTATCTGGTTGGCTTCACAATCGACATGACAACAATCAACAATTGAAATCCTCTATCGGTACGGACGTTGGTTCTCCGCAACAGGGTCCAATCCGTCGTTGACCTCATCATTCTCTCTCCGACCCAGTGCTATTTTCTCTTTCATCTTCATACTTTAATTTTGAACGTGCTGATTCAAGAACATCGAAATGGTTCGGAGAAGGAGGATTCGGATGAAGAGGAGACAACTCCGGCATGATTTGATCTGCTCTCTTCTTCTGATCCTATTACATCTGGACATAGTTTAAGATTATGGGACTCGGTAGCACTCATCCATGTTTTCGCGCCAGAGCCATATAGTAACAGTCCACCACGGCTCCACCTCTCCATTCTTCCCTCTTTTATATCTCTCCTACCTGAGTCAACTCCCACGATTGAGATCTCTGTCGCTGTAGTCCCTCTCGATATTCCTGGCCAGCCTTTGTCACGAGTGCTCTCGGAATTATCCAATGCTTCACATGAACGTTTCTTTGCTTCGATGGTGGAAGAGGACAATGTAGCGAAGCTCTTCTCGTCTGTGAAGAAGGTGTTGAAGTAAGCTTGAGGGGTAGCAATTTCGACCTCGAACCCTTTTATGACCATCCTTATTGGAAGACATTCTCTACTTCCCGTCCTTCCAGATAATCGCTCTCAGGCCAAATATGCCCCCGTCCCTATCTATTCGATTGGCGACAGTGAGAGCGATGCAACCATTATCCAGCTCTCACACCCTCTATGTTCCGCTGTTTGCTTTATGTCACGCCTGCCTCCCGAGAGCCTCTCTCATCTTCGATGTTGTCCAACCTGACCGCTTCATGGCTTCCACTCTCGTTGACGTCTGCGGGCTCTGGAGGACTGTTTCCGCTGGTTCTCAGGACGTTCTGACTGGGAGACACGCACACTTGAAACGTTATCCTGGTGCTGGACGTCTGTGGACGCGACTATACTTCTTTGGAGAGGATGAGAGGGACGCGCAGATGGCGAAAGAACTCGTCCTGGCTCACATCTGTGCATCTGCATGCATTTTGGAATGAAGAGCAGGCAAAGATGGTGCTGGATGCAATTGCGAGGTTGAAAAGGTGTTTCATTTCTTGATTAGAGGAGGAATCGGCGGAGAAATTGGGGGAGAAATTGGAAGAAGGGGGAGGTGGAGACCTTTACGCGGAGGATGGGTGACAGGATCACACAGCTCTCCGCATCAGTGCATGGAAGATTCTTCTTCCGTCTCCTCTGCTCCGTCACCATCTACCGGCCTTCAATTATCTATTATCTCCTAACCTCTTTCATCGTTCTCTCTCCCGCACCGACTTCGAGGCCTGAGACTCTCCCGTCTGTGTCCCCTCCCTCCCTCCATATCAAGCTCCCTCTACAACCTCTTCTGAAACATCTGTCGGTCCACCTTGACTCGTACTGGGCCAACGGTAATATCTCAATCCTATCCTCTCCGTTGGACCTATCACACCTCTCACAGCTCTCTTTCCTCTCTCTAGATGGTGTTGCGGAAACTTCGAACCTTGTTCCCTGCAAATTTTTCAGCACTCTCAAAACTGCAACGGCGATAGCCGACATAAGCATTCGGTATTGTGTGGTGGAGTCGTTTCATCTGCTGGTTCTTTGGAGATCGAGGGTCGAAAACGAAGGATGAATCTGAAAAGGGTAGCTCGAACCGCCATCTAAAAGTTCATCTACTATTTGGAGAATGGCACGAAGAGGAGATCCGAATTGCAAGAAGAACGATGAGAGGGGGCGGGGCGAATGCAAGGAGAGAAAGCGGCGCGTGGAGTAATGGTTTGGGGATGTGTACGGAGGAGTGATTGGAACACTGAGATGTTCATGAGCTACATGCGCGACGAAAGGTCATTGCACGTTTTGTGTCCACAGTCACTGGGAGAGCGCCAGGTCATAGTGTTCTATAGTCCAAGGCAGAGACTTGGAAGTCTGGGAAGTCTGCGCGTCCGTAAAGAATACTGTTTCGTGTTAGGGTGTTCAAGTGGGTATTATAAATCGATGGTTCATGGTTCAGGTTCATCATCCTTCTTTCCCTAGAAATTAGCTTAGCTCCTACCAATGCCATTATCGCACTAGTAGTCAAATGGCTCGCTTGCAAAGTAGTTGCAACCATGAAGAATCGCAAGAGAAGGAGAGATTTAAGCAGTCCTGTCGCTGCGTTGGTCTCATCGTCCTGCCCTCGCACGGGAATGGGAAGTTCTGGGCGGGAACTGGTAGGATCAGTCTTCTCCTCCGCTTTATGCATTTGCTGACTATCACTCATGAACTTCTAGTCGAGAGGCAGAGCTAGCCGCTTACTTTACTTTACGCCTTTGTTTGCAGCTCCAAAGAGAAGAGGACGTTGCAGTTTATTTACGCTCCTCTGTCCAGTTAAAGTGGCTCAAGGTCGTTCAACCGCATATTTCGAACGAGTCCGAGTTATACAAATTCAAGACAAAAAGGTATGCATTCCACATCAACATCAACATCATTCGTACCTACAAACCGGCAGGGGGAGGCACTGCGCTGTACGCTCCTTTGGCAGGAGTAGGAGGAGGCGGCGGAGCGCCATTGGATGGCGGAGGAGGGGGAGGAGGCTGTTCGGTGCCCGGCTGAGCGGGTTGACCCGCCGCTCCTGGAGGGGGAGGAGGGGGGTTTCCAGATGCGAACTGTTGTGCGATTTGGACGTAGCTCGTTATGTACTATCATTACATCTTCATTAGCGACTGCTAGCCAATCACGGAGCAGAGCGAGAGGGGTACGGACCTGTTGAGCCCAGACCATGTATTGAGGATCGTTCAACAATCCAGTCCAGTAGGTCTTCGCATCCCCCGTATAATTCGGCGGAGGGGGAACAGAAGCGCTCGCCTGTATATACCACTCCTTATACGCATCCTGTTGCGGATCCGTCGCGCCCAACGTCGCACTAGTCGCATCCGAAGGCGGGGCAGGAGGGACCTCTGAGCCAGGGGGAGGGGGAGGGGGAGCGCTGCCGTCTGGGGGAGGGGGCGGAGGCTGTTGGACGACGATGGGAGCGCCGTATCCCATGTAGATGGGCGGCGCTTGGGCGGGCTGCATCGGCGTGTTGTAGGTCTCGAGCAGCTGTCGGGCTTTGGACCATTCGTCCGTCACGACGGTGAGCAGGTCTTCGGCCCATTCGCGCGCTTTTTCAATCATCGCGTTGTCGGGGCCGCTGTTGCGTCTCTCAGAATGAGGGAGGATAAGTTGAGGATGCAAACGTACGTGATGCTGATGTGCATGGGTTCATCGCTCTCTCTCCCTGTATCGGTCTCCAAGAATCCCGATCCTTGGCCTTTGATCTGAACTCTGGTCTGAGTCTCTCCTTGTATAAACTTGACGAATATTCCCTGCAGCGTTCTCATCAATGAGAGGGATGGCCGAGGAGAGGAGGGGCAAACGTACGCCGGGTCCAACGACCTTAGCCCTTACGTTAAAATTCCTCAAATTGTCCAACCCCACAGGCATCTTTTCCTCATGCCACTTCCTCTAATAACCACAATCCTCTCTCAGCATGCGCCGAAAGGGGAGAGGAGATGAGAGAAGACGCACCCTGCCCCTCTCATCCTTCCTCTCCGTCAACGGCCCCATCTCCGTGTTGATCAGCTCCTCCACCTTCGCCACTCCCATCTGAAGGACCTCGAGAGTGGACGCGGTGATGTGGAGATACAAAGGAGGGGCGCCTTCGGTCGCTAAGCTCTTGTCTGGGTACCAATTGCCCTTGGTGGTCACGGTCGCGCCGGTGTCTTTGTGGATCTAGAGTGCAGAGAACAAATGAGAGAGGGTGAGTGGTGGGTGGGATGGGATGTGAGGAGCTAACCTAGAGAGGGGAGCGGCGTGAGTACATTGAAAAGAAAGAGGTTTGTCATAACGGAAGATTGCCGTGGAGGCAGTTGACACTACTTCTCGATGGCGTCTGCTCAGCGACAAGCCGTCAGCTCGTCCTCTCACTTGATGACGATACAAATAAGAAAATTCTCATCTACCCTCTCCCTCTTCGTGGTAAAGCAGTGACAGCAAAACATACCTGACTCTGCGTCGTTCCCTTGGTCAACATATACCTATTCCGGACATCGTTGATCTCTACATCCTTCACAAACTCAGGATCCCCGGGCTCTCTCGCATCAGCAATATACTGTCCACCAACGGCGGAGGGTGCCGGTTTCGTAGAGTACTGAGCCGCGATGCGTCTAGCAGCCTCCGCTATCACCAACATCGTGTCAGCATCTCATCTCCATCAAACACAAATACGGGAGTGAAATTTGGGAGTGAAAACACACCAGCTGCGTCCAAAGCGTTGGACTCGAGTTTTGGCTGTTTCGAAGGCGGAGAAGCGCTCGGATCGTCCCATTTCCTTTTGCGGTCTGAGTGAGCAGGTCTTCGGCCCATTCGCGCGCTTTTTCAATCATCGCGTTGTCGGGGCCACTGTTGCGTTTCTCAGAATGGAGGAGGGTGAGAAGTTGGGGATGCAAACGTACGTGATGCTGATGTGCATGGGTTCGTCGCTCTCTCTCCCTGTATCTGTCTCCAAGAATCCCGATCCTTGACCTTTGATCTGGACCCTGGTCTGAGTTTCTCCTTGAATGAATTTGACGAATATTCCCTGCACCGTTCTCGTCAATAAGAGGGATTGGCTCAAGAGAAGGAGCTGCAGACGTACGCCGGGTCCAACGACCTTAGCCCTGACGTTAAAATTCCTCAAATTGTCCAACCCCACAGGCATCTTTTCCTCATGCCACTTCCTCTAATATCCACAATCCTCTCTCAGCATGCGCCGAAAGAGAAGAGGAGAGGAGGAGACGCACCCTACCCCTCTCATCCTTCCTCTCCGTCAACGGTCCCATCTCCGTGTTGATCAGCTCCTCCACCTTCGCCACTCCCATCTGAAGGACCTCGAGGGTGGTCGCGGTGATGTGGAGATACAAAGGAGGCGCTCCCTCCGTCGCTAAGCTCTTGTCTGGGTACCAATTGCCCTTGGTGGTCACGGTCGCGCCGGTGTCTTTGTGGATCTAGAGTGCAGAGAACAAATAAGAGAGGGTGACTGGTGGGTGGGATGTGAGCTAACCTAGAGAAAGAGGGAGCGGCGTGAGTACATTGAAAAGAAAGAGGTTTGTCATAACGGAAGATTGCCGTGGAGGCAGTTGACACTACTTCTCGATGGCGTCTGCTCAGCGACAAGCCGTCAGCTCGTCCTCTCACTTGATGACGATACAAATAAGAAAATTCTCCTCTACCCTCTCCCTCCTCGTGGTGAAGTAGTGACAGCAAAACATACCTGACTCTGCGTCGTTCCCTTGGTCAACATGTACCTATTCCGAACATCGTTGATCTCCACATCCTTCACAAACTCAGGATCCCCCGGTTCTCTCGCATCAGCAATATACTGTCCACCAACCGCCGACGGCGCAGGTTTCGTAGAGTACTGAGCCGCGATGCGTCTAGCAGCCTCCGCTATCACCAATTCGCATCAGCATGTCATCTCCATCAAATACAAATACGGGAGGGAAGTTTGGGAGAGAAACACACCAGCTGCGTCCAAAGCGTTGGACTCGAGTTTTGGCTGCTTCGAAGGCGGAGAAGCGCTCGGATCGTCCCATTTCCTTTTGCGGTCTGACATTTTCTCTTGCTCCTCTTGCTGTCCTGTCCTACTCCAAGACTCAAATGTACCTTCGCAAGGACGTGGTCGTTGCTGACACTCAGATTAGGGAATGCGGGTGGCAATTTTCACTCAAACCTCAAAACAGTGGAGAGTGTAAAGATCAAGTATTGGATGATACATAAGAGCGCTACAGAACAACATGCAGTCCCTCTCCGAGCGCTCATACCATCTCTCCTCACTCGCCCTCCTTCGCTCTGACGGTCGCACCTCGAACGAGTTCCGCAAGCGCTTCATCTCTGTATGCTCTTTACTTCATCATATATTTCTGATCAATGTGGGGTGGATAGCACGACGTATCGCCATTGGCTAATGGAAGCGCGCGCGTCGAGATCGGAGGGACAGTGGTCGTAGCTGGTGTAAAGGTCGAAATCGAACCAGGATCCACCGCACGGGTAGGAATCGACGTCGAAGTGTGAGGATCATCCATTCCTCCATTCCCAGACTCAAGGCACTGATGAAGAGAAGGCGTCTTCGTCAATAACACAGAGCGGCAGCAGCAGCCGTATCCTCCACCCTCTCCGACCCATCATTCGCCGTCCAATCCTTCCTACTCTCCATCTACACACCCCAATCGCTCAACCTCCCCACTCTCACCCGCACAAGGAGACTCGCGCTCTCTGTCCACGTCATCATCCTCTCCACAGATGGAGGGAGCGTCCTAGACGCCTGTGCGTTGGCGTGTCGGGAGGCGTTGGGGAAGACGCGCATCCCGAGGTTCAACGTGGGGGTGTACAAAGGACATGACAATCCTTCTGCTGCCGCTACCGTTGAGACTGGAGATATGGATGGAGGAGGAAGAGGAGGAGGAGGGGAGGACGTGTGGAAGACGGAGGCGGAGGGTGAGATAGAGCTGTTGTCGCAGTCGGTGGAGGATGGCACCCTGTTATCTCCCGAGCAGTGGCCCTCTGTCGTCACATTGCACCTTGTGCGTCTCTCTCTTATCTCCTTCATGTTTCGGGCTCACTGATTCTTTCTGTTTCGGCGGGGAAGGCCGGAGAGAATTTATTCGTGGATGCGACAGCAGAAGAAGAGCTGGCCGCGTCCAACCGTCTCTCCATCGCTATTGCTTCATCCGAAAGCAACGCAAACGGAGACGATGGAGATGGGGAGGAGATATGTGGGTTGCAGTGGGAAGGAGAAGGAGAAGTGGGATTCGACCGCCTCAAGGAGATCCTCATCGTTCGTCCTCCCCTTTACATACTCTTCGGCGAGTGTTGAATGTGCGTTTGGCGCAGAGCGGTGGAAAGGTGGTGCGGCAGTTGAGAGGGGGTCATGCTTGAGATTTACTCATTCCCTTCTCCTCCTTTGTAGGACTGTGACCTTCTCTGTCTTTGTTCATGATTGTCAATGAATACAATGACCCTTTATTGGCCACTCATAAAGGCAGACCTGAGAAACCTATTGTTGACCGATTCGCATTCACCAACTTGGATGAGGATGATCGAAACAACGAGACGACCAAGATGACACTCGCCTCACTCCCTCCACACATCCACCACCGGATATTCACCCACCTCCTTTCGCCCTCAGCGGCACCGAAAGCAGAGCACGACCAAGTACGGGAAAGCGGGTGCACGCTTGGCAGTCTGCTCACGGGGTTCGGGTCGCGGGTGCTGCACGAGAGCGCGCTGGGGTTCGCATATGGCACGCTGACTGTGAGGGACTCAGGCGGGGCAGGGGACGAGGACGAGGTGGAGGAGGCGAGCCAGCTGGGCACCGTCCTGCGGTCGTCCACGCATGCCCGGTTCGTCGAGACCGTCCTCTTCGTCCAGGGCGACGAGATCGAGCCTGCCCGTCTCGAGGAGATCATCTCGTCCCTGCCATCCCTCAAACACCTCGAATGGCGCTCGCCCTTCCCGCCCCCGCCGAACCTCTGCGCGTTGCTCACCCACCTCCCGCTGCACACTTTCATCCTCTCACTCCCGTCGTCGGACGAGCGCTGGGACGCAGAGATGTTCTCGCTCCTCCCTTCGTCCCTCCGAAGACTGTCTATATCCTCACTCTCCCAAGATGGCTCAAAGTCCTTAGCATCCGCAGGACACATCTCCTTTCCGTTCCTCGAACATCTCGCGCTCGACAACTCCCTCTTCGTCGACGACGCCCTCCTCTCCTCCGTCGGTAACCTCAAGGGGAGCGAAGGCACAGGTTAAAGAACGGGGTCCAGCACGGTCCAATCCTATATCGTGGCAGTTTTGATTAAACATGTGGCAGCGGGGATTACACATGCAGAGAGTGAGAACGGAACCTAGGCCTGATCCTCTAACTGTTGACTGAAACTAACGCTTACGAGTCTCACCCTCGGACGACAGACCAGTAGAAGAGAGTTAGCAGGCTGTCTAAGGCTCTCGCGAGATAGGTAGAGTAGCAAGGAGAGCGAGACTGGGACTAGCCGAAGTAGCAAGAACCCTGCTAGCTGCAACTCCGAGTGTAGTTGCACAGGATGAAACGGACAAAGGAGGAGACGTACCCTAGGAAGAGAGGGAGACACGAGGAGACGAGAACCCGTCGTTTGTTGTGGGGCCTGGGTTGGTTCTCCCGGCACGAGCAGCGGTAGTGGCAGCCAAAGCCTTTGCGTCGGCCTAACCAAAGAAGATTGCAGAAGGTTCGGTTTCTGCTTGGCTTTATGTAGGGACGGGAGCAGACAAGTCGACAGAAACCGCGCCGACGCTAATGCCCTCATCGCGAGAAACCTTCAATATACTCCTAGCTATTAACCGCAGCGCTATCCGTTGTCCCACACTCCAACTGCTCGTTCCTACAACTGTGACGGTTTAACTTCCTACCGTAGTCTCTAGGGTTGACCTCCAGTCAGAAGAGGCAGAAGAATGAGAGTTCTATTCTCGACTGCACGAACACTACACTATCCACCTACATGATCTAACACCTGAGCCTAAACAATAAACAGAACAGCAACCTCCTACTACTTCCTAAAGCTAACTCCTACCTAACTAGCTACGGAAAGAACCAAATGCGAAATGGAACGCGAATGCTAACGTTTTGTAGAACATATTGCTTCGTTTGACGAGTGCGTTCGCAGGGTTGTGGTACCCTTCTTCACGGGTACTCTCTAAGTTTACCTTCTTCATGTGGGCGGTGTTTTAACCCAAGTGGGAGTTGGTCTGAGCCTGAATCTTGAGCGGTCTTGAGCGCGAAGTCGGGAACGAAAGGCTTTCGTTAGTTTGCTTAAGCTTTGGCCTACGTAACTTCCTGTGGAGGTGGCTAAGGTCAGCCTCCAAGGAAGCTAGGAAACTGACTGGACTGGACAGTTCGGACGACAACTCAGACGACAGCGAGTCGTATGAACGGTCACAACTTCCACCGGCTCGTCACCTCCGGCGTCACGCACCTCCTCTTCCTCAGGCACGGTACTAGAACCCCAACTTGCAACTTGTTGTAACTTATAGCAATTTTACTCTGACATTAACCCGCGAGACCTTTAGTCTTCTTGTCCACCCCACAGACGACATGTAAAGGACAACAAACTTGAGCTTGTTGAACTTTCCGTTCTCGTGCCCCTGTCCTTTTTGATCCATCACTTGTGTGGTAGTTCAAGAAGTTCAAGAAGCTATGGTCGTCAGTGCCACCAATAGGACCACCCGCACGGACATAGTACTACAGTCTCACCAGGACGAATTCCCTGGACACCCGTTACATGTTAAAGGACGCAACCGTCGAACCTCTGATGATAATAAAAGGTGATATCTTCATTTACTGATAAGAAACGTAAGAAAACGTGCGTCCCGATAATTTAATGTAAAAGAGAAGAGAAGAGAGTTGCGCCTGATTCTGTAAGTTGAATGAATGTTAGTATGTACGTTTACGTGTCGTTACGAGCATTTGTAAAAGTAGTTTGCGTGAAGTCTTGGAAGTAGACAGGGAGGCAGGTCTAAGAGGTGTTCGCACTCACCTGGCAGGGTGTTTGCTTTGCTGTGTTAGCCTTCCCCTCAGAGTTAAGGAAGGGGAGACGACTGGCTACTGCTCCTGGGAGAGGAAAGGTAAGCGCGACGAGAAGGCAGAGCGTACCGAGGAAGGGCAGAATAGTAGGAAGGTTGAGGGCAAGGGCAGGTGTAAAGGTAAAGGTAAAGGAGGAGGTTGCTGTAGCTGTAGCTGTAGCTCTCCCCTCTCCCTCTACCCAAGCTGCCACTGCAGGAAGAGGAGGTCGACGCCGTCCTGCGACTTGAGGAAGAGCCCCGACGACCACGGACGAAGAGGCCTCTATCTGTACCTGTACCACCAGCGCATGCTCGAGTACGAGTCTGAGGATAAGAAGGAGGTGGGTGAAGGTATGGGTTAGCTTCTTTGGCTGCTGGAGGAGGAGGGCGGGTGTGGACGTGGGTAAGGTTTGGCTCGAGGGTGAGCATAGGCGGTAGGGGCGCTGTATCTAGCTTGAGCGGAGTGACGGGGAGGCAGCAGGAAGGTAGGAAAGGGAGTGGAGGAGGGAGAGCTCTCCGTGCTTCCGCTGGAAGTTGTTCGAAGGGAAGCCGCCTACCGAGTCAAGGGTGGAGGGTTGAGGAGGTGCAGGGCAGGTGTGCTAGAGAACGTCGAACCCTCTGAAAAAGTTGCGAAAGGCCTTTAGAAAGCGAACGCCTTGCCGCCGACACTCGCGCAGCCTCTCCCGCCAACCCGGCCTCCTCCTGCCCCCCTCCTCCCACTCCTTCCCACACACCGCACCTCCCTACCTCTCTCACTTTGCTGCCTCCACCGCCTCCAACCGCATCCAGCTTCTCCCTTACAAATCGACAAGTAGCAGAGCAATTAACGTAGAGAACATAGTGTTTAATATCGTGACAGCTTACTTTCTTCCTTTTTACCTACCTTCTCTGCATGGTGGAAACACTTCCCCCGTAGCTGATTTTGGGAGTTAGGGAGGTTATTCCATGTAAAGAGGTAATATCGGACATCTTGGAGCTCCCTCTAAAGGGTTTTCAGTTAGAGCTCGCAGAACTCAAAGGGTGGGACAAGGTTGTTGTTGTCGTGCAGCAGGAACCGGTAGGCAGAGCCGCGTTGGGACAGCAGCGTTCCCTCGTTCCGCACCAACGGCCCGACATCCCTCTCGCGTCCTTGAACTGCCCACTACCTATCCACCCTCTCCCACGTCCTCCCCTTCCTCTCATTCCTCTTCTCCCTCCTCTCCACCAGGCAGCAGGTAGAAGCTGTAGTGTGGTTGCTCTTACTAGAGTGAGGACGAGCTGTTGTTGTTTCTCTCTTCCTCTCTGTATGCTCACAGATACGAGCTGGTGGAGGGGCTTAGGCTAGGAGTTTGAGCAGTTTCGAGAGCCGGTTAGGCAGTTTGAGCAGGTGTTGGGAGACGAGTCGGAAGGGAGCTAGAATAGGTCGAGGTTGAGAGGGGGTAAGGGCTTTGAGGTAGGAGGAGGAGGGAGGTTATAGGGAGAGTGGGGAGCCAGCCAGTTGAACCAGGGGGTCCAAGGCTCAGACTGGAAGAAGTCGGACGGCGGCCTGCAGGTGGC
>MU271709.1:14219-30356 GCA_021432655.1 Atractiella rhizophila
TTCACAAACTCAGGATCCCCGGGCTCTCTCGCATCAGCAATATACTGTCCACCAACGGCGGAGGGTGCCGGTTTCGTAGAGTACTGAGCCGCGATGCGTCTAGCAGCCTCCGCTATCACCAACATCGTGTCAGCATCTCATCTCCATCAAACACAAATACGGGAGTGAAATTTGGGAGTGAAAACACACCAGCTGCGTCCAAAGCGTTGGACTCGAGTTTTGGCTGTTTCGAAGGCGGAGAAGCGCTCGGATCGTCCCATTTCCTTTTGCGGTCTGACATTTTCTCTTGCTCCTCTTGCTGTCCTGCTGCTTCGCTGTCCTACTCCAAGACTCAAATGTACCTTCGCAAGGACGTGGTCGTTGCTGACACTCAGGTTAGGGAATGCGGGTGGCAATTTTCACCACCTCACCTCAACCTACAAAACAGTGGAGAGTGTAAAGATCAAGTATTGGATGATACATAAGAGCGCTACAAAATAGCATGCAGTCCCTCTCTGAGCGCTCATACCATCTCTCCTCACTCGCCCTTCTTCGCTCTGACGGTCGCACCTCGAACGAGTTCCGCAAGCGCTTCATCTCCGTATGCTCTTTGCTTCATTAGATAGTTGAGAACGGTTTGATCAATGTGGGATGGATAGCACGACGTATCGCCATTGGCTAATGGAAGCGCGCGCGTCGAGATCGGAGGGACAGTGGTCGTAGCTGGTGCGAAGGTCGAAATCGAACCAGGATCGACTGCACGGGTAGGAATCGACGTCGAAGTGTGAGGACCATCCATCCATCCATTCCCAGACTCAGGACACTGACGAAGAGAAGGCGTCTTCGTCATTAACACAGAGCAGCAGCAGCAGCCGTATCCTCCACCCTCTCCGACCCATCATTCGCCATCCAGTCCTTCCTACTCTCCATCTACACACCCCAGTCGCTCAGCCTCCCCACTCTCACCCGCACAAGGAGACTCGCGCTCTCTGTCCACGTCATCATCCTCTCCACAGATGGAGGGAGCGTCCTCGACGCCTGTGCGTTGGCCTGTTGGGAGGCGTTGGGGAAGACGCGGATCCCTAGATTCAACGTGGGAGTGTACAAGGGACATGACAGTACTTCTGCCGCTGCTACTGTTGAGACTGGAGATATGGAGGGAAGAGGAGGAGGAGGAGGGGAGGATGTGTGGAAGACGGAGGCGGAGGGTGAGATAGAGCTGTTGTCGCAGTCGGTGGAGGATGGCACCCTGTTATCTCCCGAGCAGTGGCCCACTGTGGTCACTTTGCACCTTGTGCGTCTCCCCTTCCTCTCTTATATCCTTCATGTTTCGGGTTCACTGATTCTTTCTGTTTCGGCGGGGAAGGCGGGAAAGAATTTATTCGTGGATGCGACAGCAGAAGAAGAGCTGGCCGCGTCCAACCGTCTCTCCATCGCTATCGCTAATCCATCCAAAAGCAACGCAAACGCAGATGATGAAGATGGGGATGACGATGATGGGGAGGAGATATGTGGGTTGCAATGGGAAGGAGAAGGAGAAGTGGGATTCGACCGCCTCAAGGAGATCCTCATCGTTCGTCCTCCTCTTTACATACTCTTGCGGCGAGTGTTGAGTGTGCGTTTGGTGCAGAGCGGTGGAAAGGTCGTGCGGCAGTTGAGAGGGGGTCATGCTTGAGATTTACTCATTCCCTTCTCTTCCTTTGTAGGACTCTGACCTTCTCTGTCTTTGTTCATGAATGTCAATGAATACAATGATCCTTTATTGGCCACTCATAAAGGCATGCCTATTGTTGACCGATTCGCATTCGCCAACTTGGATGAGGTTGATCGAAACAACGAGACGACCAAGATGACACTCGCGTCGCTCCCTCCACACATCCACCACCGGATATTCACCCACCTCCTTTCGCCCTCAGCGGCACCGAAAGCAGAGCACGACCAAGGACGGGAAAGCGGGTGCACGCTTGGCAGTCTGCTCACGGGGTTCGGGTCGCGGGTGCTGCACGAGAGCGCGCTGGGGTTCGCATATGGCACGCTGACTGTGAGGGACTCAGGCGGGGCAGGGGACGAGGACGAGGTGGAGGAGGCGAGCCAGCTGGGCACCGTTCTGCGGTCGTCCACGCATGCCCGGTTCGTCGAGACCGTCCTCTTCGTCCAGGGCGACGAGATCGAGCCTGCCCGTCTCGAGGAGATCATCTCGTCCCTGCCATCCCTCAAACACCTCGAGTGGCGCTCGCCCTTCCCGCCCCCGCCGAACCTCTGCGCGTTGCTCACCCACCTCCCGCTGCACACTTTCATCCTCTCACTCCCGTCGTCGGACGAGCGCTGGGACGCAGAGATGTTCTCGCTCCTCCCTTCGTCCCTCCGAAAACTGTCTATATCCTCACTCTCCCAAGATGGCTCAAAGTCCTTAGCATCCGCAGGACACATCTCCTTTCCGTTCCTCGAACATCTCGCGCTCGACAACTCCCTCTTCGTCGACGACGCCCTCCTCTCCTCCGTCGGTCGGTGGACGTCCGGCGGCAGGCTGAAGAAGGTCAGACTCGGAACCTGGGGGACCAAGTTGACCGACCGAGGGGTGAGAGGGATATTGGAGGGAGGAGGAGGATGGAGTTTCGGGAATGGGGAGAGTTGGAGCTGGATAAGATTGAGGGAAGGCTGAGCAGAGGGTTGTGGACTAGCTTGACGGATTGGCCGAGAGCTTTGACGAGTTTGAGGATCGGATTCGGGGAGGTCGTCGAACATAGACACTCGTATGTCTCTCCTTCTCTCTTTGTTGTTGTCGAGCAGAAGTGAGATCATTCTCGTTGGTGCAATGTCGAAGATGGACGACGGACCACCTCTCCTCCCTCTTCTCCTTACTCTCCTTCCCATCTTGCACCCTCTCCCACCTATCCATCACCCGTCAAGTTCCTCCGCTCTCCCTACAGCCCGGCAACCACGCCTTGCTCCCTTGCGACGACAGGGTTGCGCCGAGACGGATGGCCAAGGACGACGTGCTGTTGTTGTTGGAACAGGGTGGGAAACTCAAGACGCTCGAGATTGACTTTTGGGAAATCTCCCTCGAGGTTCTACAGGCTATAATGGAGAAATGTACCTTGTTGGAAGGGTTGAGGGTTTTGGTCGACGCCCCCTTCACAAAGGTGGTACGTCTCTTCTATCTATTTTTCCTTCTTTCATTCGACAGTGCTATAATTTGTGATACAAGAGATGCAATTAACGAGACGATGAACAGCTAAACATTCCCTCTTCGACCTACGCCAACCTCCGCCACCTCCGTCGTTTCACTCTCTCCATCCCTCCACGCCACACACCCTTCCTCACCCTCCTCCCCGTCCTCCTCCGGCCCAACCGCCCTCTCCGACGCGCTCACAGCCGCCGTTCCGCAAGCGAAAGATTTCCGGAAAGCGTTGAAAAAGTCTCCCAAGCTGCAAGAGATCGTGTGGACGGGACGTGGAGGAGTTGGGAGGTGGGAACTGAGCCATCCGCCGAAGGGAAGCTTGTTGAAGGTCGCCTTCGTGCCTCTCGAGAGGGAGGAGGTGAGGGAAAGGATGGAAGGACGACGGAGGGGCAGTGAGGCGAGTTCGATCTATGTCGCGGGGATGGCGGATACGAGTGGGAGCTCGGTTGGAATGGGTGCAGGTGTGGGCGGGAGGAGGAGGTCGTCGGTTTCTTCGATCGGGTATGGAAGTGGGTGGAGGAAGAATAGGAGTCTGAGCATGAGCTCGTACGCGACAACCATGTCCATGTCCATCTCCGGAGAAGCAGGCACCAGCAGCCCCGAGAAGGAGTTCAGCGTCCTGCCGCAGCTGGAGGAGAAGGACGTCACCGTTGAACCCATCTCCCTCTCCCCCTCGATGTCGATGTCGATGTCGATGTCGTTGGAGGAGGGAAATGGAAACGGAAATGTGGACGGGAATGGGAGTTGGAAGGAGGATAAGACGGGAAGGAGCCATGCGAGACGGAAGAGCAGCGCGAACGGAAAGGAGAGGGTCCTCGTCATCGGTCAGCAAAGGGGAAGGAATTGAGACTCCCCTTCCGATTGTGTCGTTTCGTTTGTGGGACGGTCCACTCACGCTTGTGGAGAATCTGGACGGAGGGACAGATGAAGGTTCTGAAGTGAGTTTGATGAAAATGTTTACGAGCATTGCTGTGCATTTGCATGTATGATTGTAAGTAAGTTGAATGTCTTAGTCCGCGTTGAGAGAAGAGAAGAGAAAATGTAATTTAATAGCCCTGCGTGCAAAAGAATGCAAAGAATAGTCATTTACTTCTATACTCTCTCTTGAATCTTGAACCAAGTTCGTTGGAAGATACTAGCTAGTAGCTTTCGAACCGCCAGCGCACATTTCCAACAGGGCTCTCGCTCTCAGGCAAGGCAGGACCACTCTGACATACAGACACGCCCACCAGGATAACCACCGTGGCTGCTGGTGTTGAAGAACTTGAAGAACTTGAAGGTGTGTTCACTGCCTAGTTTTCCTTTCAAGCTACCTGTCCTGTCCCCATGCTCTTGCCTTTCAAGTTGTTCGAGTTCAAACTACAGGAAATGTACAGCAGACACCCCACCTGTTCTTCTGATTTCCAGAGCGCCCAATTACAGTCTCATTTTAACGATATTCAATGTTGTTCAACGTTCAACCCCAAGATCATCGCACGGACTCCTTCTCCTCCACGCACTGCGGCCTCCACTGCTCGGCCATCTTCAACACTCGCACAAGCAAGTATGGTCACAGCAACAGCAGACTCAACAGCAGGCTTGACAGGTCAGGTCAGTCAAAGGATCGAAGGAAGCTCCGACTGGAATCGGTGGAGGTGTCCTTCAATGCAATGCATCAGGTTTCGAATTCGTTTGATTTCTTTCGAAAAGCAAGGGTTCATGCGCTGATGAGCGAGTTCCGGCGAGTTCTAAGTCCGAGTCTGGTTGTGATGAACCCCAATTTTGTGACGGGTGTACTTCTTCCATTTGAATCTCTCATGGGCTGGTGTTGGGACGCTCGCGTGAGCAGTTTGGTTCGTTATACAAGATGTTTTGCAATCGTAAGCGCACGGTAAAGCGTAAACCAAGAAAGGCATCGATCAATCCATCCTCAATCGAAATCCTTCATCATCCTCCAACGACAAGACAAATAACAAATCCGAGTCCACAATCTAGTACATCCACCTATCACGCCACAGACACATCAGCTGCTATCCTAAGAGTGAGAAGAGGGAGAAGACTGACCTCCAGTTGGGATCTCTGATGCCATCCTTCAACTTGGCAGTGTCAACATCCTTGCTCGTCAACCTCACACCCTGTTGCCTATCGCGACGCCAATTATCGATCCTCATATAACTTCCAAAGAGCGCTACTCCCGTAATCGCAGCCGCGCCAAAGACAGCTGAACAGACGAGGGCAGGGATGTATTTCGGTTCGTCTTTGGCTTGGAAGACGTTAGAAGAAACCAACCCGGCTGCGTTTCCGAAACCGACAGTGATGGCGACGAGCACGGCCCTCTTGGTTGGGTCCGGGGTGTTGTTTGCTGCCCAAGAGCAGAGGAGCACAGAGGGAGAGAAGGAACCCATGCAGAGGAGGAAACAGGCAAAGTAGGATACGTTGATGTGAGCCTCGACGTCGATCGTCCCAAGAACGATGAAGCCGATCAGGGTCAGAGCGAGAGGAACGATGAGATGGATAGAGCGCTCTCGGAATCGGTCGGACGATTGAGAGAAGATAACCAGACAGCAGGCTCCCACTCTGTCCATTCGCAAATCAAAGTCAGGTTGTCAATCTCCTTGTCCGGATTCCAAGGCAAGAGTGAGAAACATACACGTTAGGAGCGACGGTGTACAAATTAGTTTTGACAGTGCTATATCCTAACCTGGCCACGACCTGGGGCAAGAAATTGGACACGGAAGCGAGGGGAACTCCAAGACAGAACTCGATACCGAACCAAAAGATGGTCTGCCATTCGGTGAGGATCTGTCTGAACGCCTGTTTGACGGTCGTGTTCGACGTGATCTCTGTCGTTCCGTCCCTCAACAGTCTCGCTTCGCAAATCGCTTTCTCCTCCTCAGACAAAAAGCGGGCGTGCGAGGGCGAGCGGGGGAGGATCAAGGCCATGAGGATGGCGACAAAGATCGTGAATCCGCCTTCCCTGAATACAGACATCACATCAGTGTTCCATTCAAGCTTTGGATTGGAGAGGAAAGGTCGTACGTAAGGAAGAGGATCTGCCATCCCTGTAGAGCAGCGTGTTTCGCCTGGAATACTCCGTAGGCAATCAATCCCTGTGTAGCGATTTCAGTTCAGCGTTAGAAGATAAAAGGGAGAAAACATACACCGAAAGCTCCAGCAATAGAAGCAGCGGCATAGAAGATTCCCACCCTCCTGGCGAGTTCAGCTCGGGTCTATTCATTCACATCCGCCTCAGAACCAAAAAGTGACATAAAGGGAGAAGGGAGACAAACGTAGAAGGTTGAAAGGTAAAAGATGGTACCGGGCAATACGGCAGCTTCAGCGACTGCGAGTAAGAGACGGATGGTGAGAATGCCTCCAAAGTTCTTGACAGCGGCCGAGCACATCTACACATGATCCATCCATACATCCGCCGTCAATTTCGAGTCCTGGGGATGCAGGTGGGGAAAGAGAAAACATACGGAGAGAGCTCCGAATGAGAGTGCCATGATGGGCAGCACGCGCGCAGCGGTGAACTTCTTGATCAGGATCGTGATTGGGGTTCCCATCACGCAGAAGGGCGCCTGTCCGTCCCCTTCACGTCAGCAGATGTTCTTTGAAGGAGATAGAGATGGGAGAACGAACGTAGAAAGCGGTGATGAGTTGATAATACTGGTTTCCGACTAATCCAATGGCCTTATCGAATCCGTCCGTTTTAGCATTCCCAAGGTTAGCTGTTGTCCCCCACATCGAGTGAGCGATCTATACGAATGAAATTGAATGTAGGAAAGGACTGACTCTTGTCGAGTGCATTGCAGAGGTACATGGTAGCCAAGAGGGCGAGGAGCCAAAGGTCGAACTTGCGCAGGATCTTGCTCTCGACTTTAGGGTCAACGGGAGGGATGTCGTGCATGTCCATAGCCCCTTTGACCTCTGCAGAGACGGGGAGGTCTTCGTACGCCTCCTTGCGGTCTCCATCGCTGAAACCATCCGAGGAAGGCGACTTGTTGTCCAAGTCTGAAGCTGACGATAACGAACGAGCCATCCTTGCTTCGAGTTAAGTTGTTGGCCTTTGTTGCTGAGGTCTTCCTGGTGGATATACCCTGAAATATACCTCTCGAACTCGTGACGAATTCTTGACGAATTCTTGACCAGACTTCGACGAAACTTGATGCAAGTTCGCTGGGGAAAGTGGCCAGCGCAGGATAAGACTTATAAAGAGGGGAAAAAGGTGGAGGGATGCTCGGACGACTGTGAGGCATGTTATCATTCAACTGCGACAATCAACGCGTGGTCGTTTGTGCCCGTGCAGATATACTTCCCGCCTTGTCTGCTATTTTAGTACGTGGGTGTTCACTTGATCACTGCTCCATTTCTTCATTGCTTTTCATCTTGTACCAATCTATCCACTTAAATATCTATTTCTACCCTGTTCCTGTTCCTGCTGACACAAAGAAGTACCTCACCGTGACAATCAGAACCAGAAACCAAAATGGCTTCCCAAACGAGCACCCCCGCTGAACTCCTCCCGCTTCCCACCAAAGATGTACTCCTCCAGGCTTTCAAGTCCAAGTCGCTCTCCTCGCTTCGGACTCCAGCCATAGTCATAGAACGCAAGCCCTATGCGGATAACTGTCAGGCCATGGCTGAAAGGGTCAAAGCAGTCGGAGCCAGGTTTCGGTTCGTCTATCTTTCTCCGTCCTTATATAACGGATCCTAAGGATGATGTTATACAGAGCTCACGTGAAGTCGCACAAAGTACTTTTCATCGTTTGTCCTCATGGAAAGCAAGAGCTGATGCGAGCGATAGACAGCGGAGGGCACTCTGCTTCAGCTGCAAACCTCTCCTGCATCTCACTCCGTCGTCTGTTCGACCCTACCCGAAGCTTGGGGATTGGTTCATGCCGGATTGGCGAAATCAGGCGTCGTGCATGATGTGCGTGCTCATTTCTCTTTCCGAAAAATCCTATATTCTGCGAAAATCCCTTCTCGTTGGACTATTCTCCCAATTTCACTGATCCTATACCCAAAAACTGTTTTCAATAAATACACTCCAATGATTGTCTGCGGAGAAATATCCTCAAATAAATCTCCAAAGAAAATCAAGCTTACCCTGTGATAGATGCTCTACGGTTTCCCACTGCCGCTCGACAAGATCGCAGACCTCGCTTCTCTCCAGGAGCATTACAAGGAAGTGCTGGTCATGATCGACGACATTCGCCAAGTCAACGGGTTAGCAGCATACAATGATCGGGAGGGAAAGAAGGTGGCTTTCAAGGCGTTTGTCAAAGTGAACCAAGGCAATCTGTGCGTCCCTCCTTTCCCCGTTCCCATCATCCACCTCAATAAATCACTGACGAGGAAACGACAGACGGGCAGGATTGGAGCTCGACTCGCCCGAACTGGCCGCGCTCATCAAATCCATCATCTCCTCCCCGTACCTGTCCATCTACGGCTTCTACACGCACTCCGGGGACGCCTACGCCTCTCGAGATCCCCAAAAGGCCCAAGAATTCCTAACGACCGAAATCCGATCCGTCGCCTCCGCCTCCTCCTTCGCTCGGAAGATCTACAAAGAACAACAAAAGGAGGAGGAGCTGACAAGCTTCGTCCTCTCCGTCGGTTCCACGCCTACAGCGCACGTGTCCTCCTCCCTCTCGCAGTTCAAGGACCTCCTACACTCGACTGACGAGTTGGAGGTCCATGCGGGCGTTTACCCTCTGTGCGATTTGCAGCAACAGAGTACCTCCCTCGTCCCTGCTGAGAACCTCGCGATGGGAGTGTTGTCGAGAGTTTGCGCCATTTACGAACATCGGAAGCCTCCGCAGGCTCTGATAGATGCCGGAGCGATCGCTTTCAGTAAGGATCAAGGACCGACGGGTGACTTTGGGAGGGTGTATTTCTCGAAGCAGGGTTTGGAAGGATGGAGGGTGCACAAGACTTCTCAGGTTCGTCGACCTTCCCCCTTCATTAGAACCACGCTGAGATTGTGGATGTATTCGTTAGGAACATGGTTTGCTTTCCCCTCCGGAGGGGATGTCGGACGAGGAGGCGAAGGAGCTGTTGAAGACGGTGAGCTTGGGAGAAATCGTCAAGATCCGCCCGCAACATGCTTGCCTCACTTGTGCCGCTCATCATTGGTATTATGTGACGGAGACGAAGGAGGAAGAGACGGTGAGCGATGTTTGGGTGCCATGGAAAGCTTGGTAATAATACTCCTTCCTAAATATCATCATCACAAGAAATAAAAGAAAATGTACCTCCCAACCATGCTGTTATGAATATGTTGTACAGTGGAATTGCAATATCGAACTTCAAATGAGCAGTCAGAACGTGCCATGTAAAAGGATGGATATTTGATTTCAGTTGTTCATTTTGATTATCTTTACATTCCCGGTTACATTGTCACAGCGAACAAGGGGATGGGAGGAATCACGGCTTGACCATCGCCACGCCCTCGATCTCGACGAGAACATCGAGCGGGAGTCTCGCGACCTACACCTCCGATCAGCGACCAACGCTGAGCACGTTCAGAGACGCACCTCGACGCAAGTCCTCGTCGGCTTGTAGGGTGCGAAAAAGTCGCCGTAGACTTTGTTGATGCGTCCAAAGTCGTTCATGTCCTTCAAGTAGACTGAAAGACCCCCATTGTCATCAGAATAGAGGATTTGGGACGGCATGGTAGGAGGAGGGACGCACTGTTGCATTTGATGATGTGGTCCTTATCCGATCCGCTGGCGTTCGCTACCGCAGACAGGTTCTTGAGCACCTGGAGCTGTATCCGACCAATCCATAGAATGATCAGCAACCTCCAACCAAAACATTGAAGATTGAAAATTGGGAATTGGGAATCGAATGCGACGAGGGAGACGAACGCATTGAGCCTCCACACCTCCCTCGACCACCTTTCCCTGCAGATCCACGCCGATGCATCCAGAGATGTACACGAGCGTCGCGTTCGCGGGCACCTTCAATGCAGACACTGTTCACCGACATCGAGGAATCGATCAGCCATCTTCTTCCAACCTGGGAATATTAATAGGGAGGGAACACGAACCGAGAGGGACATTCGGGTTGGAGAACGCCTCGCTGGCGGGCACGGTGACGACTTCGAGAGGTGAAGGCATTTGGCTCTTCTTTTCTTTTCTTTCGATGCAAAGGTATGGTACTGAGAACTGCGGATCGCTGGATCGCTTAAAAAGCCTCGAAAGCGGGTACTGTACGATAGCGTGCGTGGGGATGTCTGTACTCTGGAATTCCACGGCGCCCAGCTACCTTCCAGAAGGAGAAGCAAAAATTTCAAGCGCGTCTCCAACCAACAACACGTCAACCTCAACAACCATTCCTCAGCCTTTCTCTTCAGCAGCCATGGTGCGTCCCTTGCTCACTGGCCTCATGCAGCAAAGTAATGCTAACGCTGCGACAGTCGAACCTCACCATCAAGTCCATCAAGTCCCTCATTCCCCTCATGGACCGAGTGCTCGTCAAGCGCATCGAGCCGCTCTCCGTAAGCCTCTCTCTTCCTCTCCTTCACTCTCTGCACCACACCCTACTGACTGTCTCGTCTCGTCGTCCGGTCGGGCAGAAAACGGCCTCGGGACTCTTCATCCCCACCTCGTCCACCTCCACCCCTCCCGAAGCTGAGGTCCTCGCCGTCGGAGAGGGATACAGGGACAAAGAGGGAAAGATCACGCCGACGACCGTCAAGGCGGGAGACAAGGTCCTCCTCCCCTCGTTCGGAGGACAGAGCTTCAAGCTCGGAGAGCAGGTTCGTCTTTCTTCCTTCCTTCACAGGTGATAGGGTGTTCATGGTATTCATGTGCGTTGGGTTGGGTTGGGGTGGCAGGAGTATCAAATCTTCAGAGACTCGGAAATAATCGCCAAAATCAACGAGTGATCCATTCACCCAAAACCGTCAGCCTCCTCTCCCTTTTATTGTTGAAGGACTAGAGAGGAGGAGAAGGAGACCATCGCATCCAGTCGTACTTGCATTCACATAACATACCTCGTTCACATACGCCTGTCCTAATACCTATATGCTTATGCTTTTGGGAATCTAAGCTGCATTCTCCACTCTCATCCCTGCCCTCACTTTGGCGACACGTCAGTGCACTACCACCCTAAATTCTATTACTGAGAACAGGCTGGTCGTTTTTGTACTCTTACTCAACAAGTACATTATTTAACGCTGAAGTCGTCTTTCTTACTTCCGAGAAGACTCACTCGAAGTGACGAAGGGCAGATGGTATACACCAAGGAGCAAACAACGCATGAACCGAGCCACTTCTCGAACGAGAAGCACAAGAGTACTCTCAAGCGATCAACAATCGAAATTGCACTCAGTCGATCCAAATGCCAAAACGCGAAAAGGGGTGTGAACGAAGGCTATCCAGGCCGGACGAAAGAAAAGGCAGACAAAGATGGAAAGCGTGCCGACCTGGGCTTGATTGATAGACGTTGCGGGGAGAGGGGGGAGTGGGTATCCTAAGTGCTTCACAAGATCGGGGACGGATTGGTGGTTGAATACTGTGAAAGAGATGGAATGAATTTATTGAAACCAGAATCAACAACGGGAGAGGATTTACAGGATGAAGATTATATTGGGGAGACGTTTAGTCTTGCTTCTCGATGACCCACATCTGGGACTCATCAGACTGTTTTCATCCATTATCGATCAGGACCATTCGCAGAAGAGCAAGGCAATAACGAACCCTGTCAAAGTCAACCATCTTGACAGCTTGGGCATCAGCAAAAGCGGTGATGGCCTCGCCGGCAAGAGCACGGGTGGTCATGTCCCTTCATTCACCGTCAACATCTATCCCTCTCATCGAGAAACAAAGAAAGAGCGTACTCAATGTGGTCCATGGCAACGAAGTAGAAAACTCCGGAGTCAGGAGAGGCCCTCTTCTTCAAAGAGCTGGCGATGGACTTGTGCGACCTCCTCATCATGCCGGCCTTGTTGAGGACCTTCTTGCACTCTGGGTGGTCCTTCACGTATTCGCTGTGCTGGGCGAGCCAGGTGGCGTCCTTGGTGCAGACGGGGGCGACGGCGAGTCCCTTGCACTCGGGGTGCTTGACGTACCAGTCGGAATCCGCATCCTTAGCGTTGCGGTAGAGCCAATCTCCAGCCTGTTCCAACCCAACGGGATCAAAACCATGTTCCAAACGCTGCGGACGACAAAGGCAGAAGGACAAAGAGGGCAGACCTTGGTGCAACCAGATCCGTCGGTGCTATCGCTGTCGTCGCTTGAGTCGGTCTTCTCAGAGTCGTCAGTCTTGACAGCAACCTTAGCGACGGCCTTGGTCTTCTCGGAGGCGGAGGAGGAACCATCATCGAGGTAGGAATCGTCGACGGGGATGGCGGCCCAGAACTGCTTGTAGGGCTCCAAGCTGTCCGTGTGGCACTCGGGCTCGTCACCGTATGCGCACTCGTAGGCAACTCCGTATTCGTCACGGCCGATATCCTCCTCCCATTGGGCGGAAATCACCTGTTCGGCGAAAAGAACGCATCAGCACTCCCATTTTCCACATTTCTAAGAGAAAGAACGCAGCTCACCTTGTTGTCGGGGACATACCTGATCCTCGTCGATCCGTCACCCCTAAAGGAGGGCTTGAGCTCGAGGGTGTCGCCGGCTCCAAGTCCGGATCCATCTCCGAGAGACTTGAGGATCTCAGCGATGGTATCGAGGCTAGGGAGGAAGTTGGCCTGGTCGTTATGGACGTATGTGATGGTAGCGCCAGTCTTCTTGTTCGTAATCTTGTAGTTTCCATCAAGGGGAACTGCCTCATCCTACACCCAACAACGCGAAAATCAACAATCCCATTCTCTCGACCGACCAAGTCGATTTCTGTCCATTTTTTTGCAGAATTTTTGGTAGAATTTTCGATGCAAGGAAGACAGCCCGTAAGAGGGAAAGAAAGACATACAACGAGGCTCTTGGCGACTCTGGCGTTGTCAACGACGCCTTGCGCATGGACAGCGACGCCGAGGACGGCGAGGGCAGAGATGATCTTTGCGTGCATGTTAGGAGTAACGATTGTTTGTGGTGAAGGAATGTGTGTGCTCGTAGGCAGTGAGCTGTGTGAAAATGGCCGTTTGGTGGGAAAGTGGTTGGAAAGGGATGTGCTTTTATGGCGACGAAGAAGGTTTCAGACTTAAGAAGCTTATTTCGTCTTATGCGCACGCTAAAACGCGAAAACGCGCAGAACCTCCCAAACGCCAAGCCACGACTTCGGCCCCCTTTTCCCTCAACTCTTCTTACAGTCAGAGATACTTCTCTTCTTGGATTTGTGTTTATGTTTATGCAAGATGCCTCCAGACCTTTGCTCAAGTGTTGTTGAATCTTTGGACAGCCAGAGAGCCAGAGAACCGATGTTTTGGTCGCGTTTCAGATCAACGAAACGTGGAGATCACCGCTGCTTCCACCTTTCTGGCCAGTTCTGGATACAATCTCCAGGTGCTTCCACCACCCCACAATGCTGCTATCAGCAGAGTGAGCATCAGGCTCAGGAACTGGAGTCCGTGGAATGGATGAGCAAGCAGACCATTCCACAAGGTGTGTCGGTTCTCGCTTTTCAGAACGAATGACCTGCAGTCTCGCAGCCGGTATGGCAACCAGCTGTTATTGCAGTAATGCGCCGAAATCTGCGCACCGTGAACGTTGCATGCATGATTCTCGGAAGCAGCATCAATTGCCAGCGGAGGTGTCGGTGCTTTCAATAAAATCGACACAAAGAACTTCGCTGCTTCACGACCAACCTCTCACTTGTTTGTGATGGACCCCTCGTTTCAAGACGGACATGAGTGAAAGCACTCTTGTTTCGGTCGTGATGAAGTGCCGAAACGTCGTTACGTGCCGCATTCGCGAAGCAAGATTACATCTACTTGGTAGACGCGAACAATAAATAAGAAAGAAGAGGTTGCATTTTCAATGATGTCACCCCACCGTATTATTGAGAAGTTCAGGCGAAGAATTTATCTCAAGTCTGCCTGGCACTTTGTTTCATGAGCGAAGAACGAGTGTCTCGCATTTCTTTCCATTCATCGACGGAAAGGACAAAGGCAATGTTTAAACCGCGATATTGATGAAACTCGGTAGAGAGTGCACTAACCATGGGGTTGTCGACTCCCTTCACGTGACCACAATATCCCTCTTTTCCTTCAAAAAGATCCAAGAATTCAAAGTCCACATCCAAATTTTTCGTTTTGAGGCGAAAGAGGTGCCGTAGGTAGAGGCTGGAGGGAATATATACCTCCTCATCTAGCAAGGTTCAAGAGAGACCCGAGTTCGCTAACTCCTTGCGCCAATCCAGTTCACTGTGGTGTAGCAGAATTTGCACGAGGAAGCACGCTCGGTGCTCCAGAATTGGACCTTGAAGGGATACTTTTCAGGGCAGACGCCTCGGACCTCTATGTCAGGAGCCAAGGTTGCAAGGAGTAACACACTGAAATATGTCCTGTTGTCCACTAAACCACATGCAATTCCATCACAGACCTGGGTATCCCTTACATTTTGAGCACGGATAGCAATCCTCAAGCGATAAAACATTTTGCAAAGAACCAAAATTCACCCAAAATTCGAAATCACCACATTTACTCACTTTTTGAGCATTTTCGATTTTTTTTTATCCGTTCCATGATTCAGTTAGTCTTCGTCCAACAGAGGAGCAGCGGCAGCGGCAGCCCTCAACCTGTCCTCTCGGTCAAGACGCTTCCACTCGTCCTGAAAATACGGTCAATTTCAATCTACTGGCCTCTTCACGAAGTACACTTACCTTCGTGGCTTCTTCAATTCTTTTGCAAACCACTTGCCAACCTTTCAAGTAGTCCACTGATATCCAGTTGTCAGAACGAGGGAAGCAAGCGGAATGGAAAGACGGACGAGGAATATACGTGTCTCTTTTCGGTGCAAAATACTCCTCCTTGGCATCGTCATATTTGTTAAGGTATTCAGCCAAAGTAAGGAAATTCCTTTGATTTTTGAGATATGCCATGACCTTCGTATCCCGGCCAAAGAAGAGCATAGTCCAAACGTGCCTGATCGGCGGATACTTGTCCTTCTCTTCCTGCGTCGACAGAGAAGCCACAAGTGCCTTCTGCTCGTCGATTGCGCGCGTACAGATTTCTCGGAGGAGGACTTGTCGATTGGGTGAAGACGTCTGCGCTCGCCCATGGGACGGTGACTGCCACGAAGAAGGAGCCATCCAACATCTGGTCGGCAGTCAGTATGCTCACAGCGGAACGATGAAAACCCACATCCCACTCCGCTAACACGCATCCTGCAAGCTCCTTGTTTTGTCTCAGAGAGCTCTGACTTTCATCATTGCCGTTAATCAATCGCTGATGTCGGATCTGGAAAACAGTTCTGTCAGCTCTGAAAGGAGCATGATAATATCGAACGACAGACGGGTTTCAGATGAGCTTTCTTTCCTTTCCTTGGAGTGGGCACTTTCCATCGCGTCGCAACAAACCTGACAAACATGTGAGCCAAGTTGTAAAGATGACTAAAGGAAGGGATCCCACCGTCGTCGATTCGTCGACTTTTCGACGTCCAACCTGATGTACGGTTCGATCATCTGCCACCCGTCCTTTGCCATGTTCCCGACCTGCAAATGGCGTGAGACCCCAAATTTAAGAACAATGGCACACTTACCTCTTGGAAAGTGGTGGCCATAGCCACTCCTGGTTCGAGTATCTCAGGAATGGCTGGTGAACTATGAGCAAGTACCAATTATGGGACGTGGGTGAACAGACCTAATCCAGCAAGAAGGGTTGTCTTAAACACATCACCACAAAACTCGGCAAGTTGCTCTCTCTCTTCTTCTGGGATATCAGCCGTGCGCATGACAATGAATTCCTGATCGTTCGAATCGGCTTCGCATGTCACGTAAATGAATGTGTTCACATGAAAAGGAGACTGCCAAAGCTTACCTCCACGTGAATGACTGAGAATACATGTCTTCCTGCCGCTCTCAAAAAGCTCCTTACATCTCCACTTCCC
>MU271710.1:0-30333 GCA_021432655.1 Atractiella rhizophila
GAGCGTTCGCTTCCTGCAGTCACGCAAAATACTAAGTGGGCGAATTGGCGCACAGAATTGCCATCATCTTCTACGCTGCAAATTTATCGTTCGACTTGCTGCTCACAATCCTGACTTCGGCGCAGCTTTTCAAAAATGTGAGTGCTCCTCACCGTTCTCTACGCCTACTCAACGCGAATGACTTGCAGATGTCAGGTTCTGGCTTCTGGCCACCATTCTCCGCCTTCCTCTTGAAAGAAGGTCTCATCTATCTGCTCGTTGTCACCGCTTTCAACGTTGTCAACTGCGTCTTTTGGTCACTTCCAAGCTCTTCGGGACTTCAAAGCATCGGAGCGACCATTGCTGTCGCTATGAATAGCAGTCAGCCTTTCTCACTTCCTTCTTTCCAACGTGACATTGAAGCGCTCGCATGTAGTAATGGCTCAACACGTCGTCCTTTCCCTCCGAGATCCTTCTAACGGCTCTCGATCGCGCTCAGGTGGAAATTCCAGTGGTGGCGGAGCGTCTCAGAGTGGAAGAGGAAGATCAGGAGGAGCTCCTGGCGGTACTGGAGCCAACAAGAGTATCCGACATAAGATGCAAAGCGGAGCTGCGCTGGAGATGGGAGTTCGAGTGGAGTTCGTCTTTTTTTTTTCTCTTCCTTTCTGCCAGATCTTTACGATGCTTTCTAAGTAGCACTCACGTTCTCACTTTGTACGAGAAACAACAAAACGAATCTTCGAGCGGCGAGAAGCGCGAAACTGCTTTGGACATCGATCCTAAAACTCCTCAGTACCCGAATTCTGCCACCTACATGATGTCGCCTAGGCAGTCACCTCTCTCTCCACGATCGCAGCGGGAATTGGAAGCAGGGATGGATATGGGAATGGACAGTCCGGAGATCATAAGCCCATCAAAAGATGATTACGATTTCCATATTCGCCCAAAGGGTGTCTGAAAGTTCATGCTGGTCTCATGGGAGTCTGAAATTCAACAGTGTTGAGTGTCTTATTATTCTCGTCTTTTTGAGTACTTAGACTTATTGAGGAGTGAATTTTGGGTCTTACATGGAGAGTTGGAGGAATGTACCTTTCGTGTTGCCTATCTGATGTTGTCGCCTCTCATTGCAATGGATTCCTTTGGAATTTCTCAAAATATTGCATGTTCGCCGTCCAAGATTGACCAGCCCACTCCCGTGCCATTCTAACCCGCCTTCCTAGCGAACTTCCGTTATTTGCAATCATGAGAAAGGCTGGAAGCGAAACAAAAACGTCGGAAAGCGGAAAGCACTCCTTCGATTCCTTCCTGACAGCGCCTCTGGTGCCACATTCCACTGAATTCCGGTTGATTGCAATCTCTCCATTTCATTTGCATCCTTCCGCTTTCCATTGTTTCCATTGTGTGCGCAATTTCTCCCCGTCTTGTTCCCGAATTTCGAGAGCAGGACTCCAAGCGATGAGGCAGAACGGGTACTTCGATTCATTCCTCCCCGCCAAGACTCTCGGGTCACCAATTCTGCACTTCTGCTGCGCTGTAAGAGAGGTGATGGAACATCGATGGAAGTTTGAGAAGCTGCCGCAGCTACATACATTCATGGATGCTCCACCAGACGTCCCAGACCTCTGACAAACGGGATGACAGATAATTTCATTTGTAACTTCTAAGCTTCCTTGGAGCGCAAACTTCCGGCATCCATCCATCTCACTTCTACATCTGATGCATCGGAACAAAAGCCATGGGCATTGGTTGCCATCCTCATGGAGCTGCCTGCTTGACATTCGCGGCCTCCCTGGTTTTCCGAGGGGAAGACAACGGAAGGATGTCTGGGAAAGGTTGTCACTTTCTCAGAGCGTCAAACACGTCAAAGCGTGTGCCTGATGGAAAAGTTGAGTGTTAAGTTGCATCACCAACCCTGCAGACGCGTGCCTGTCAAAAGGTGATAATGAATGTCAAGCGGCTACCAAACGATTGGAGCAGAAGTAGGTCTAGCCCAAAGCTTATCTCTGAGATAAGCTTTCGGAATGATTAACAAAACCGATCGACAGATCGGCGCGTCCAAATCTGGCCAACCGCCCCCGAAGAAGGGAGTCTCCTCCCTCCCCACAGGCAATCCTCCATCTCGCTCGGTTGCATCGGCCCTTGCTCCTCTTTCTTCTCAATCGAAGCATGGACTGACGGGCCTAGACGGGCCTCGATCGAAGAGACAGCTTGCGCTCCGTCCGAGATCACCTTCCTGTCAGATTCCAGCGAAGGAACGACCCGCCTCCTTCTCCCTTCCTCTTCCAGTTCGCGAACTCTTATATCCCTTCTTTCCGACTCCTGCACGTCCTCAGCAGCGTCTGTTCGCTCCAGTTACGCGTAACTATGACGGAAATTGCCATCTTCGGTTGCGGGATCATTGGTCCGCTCACCGCTCACTTCCTCCTCTCCAAGTTCTCTTCTTCTCCAGAACAAATACACATCACCATCTACGAGGTCTACGCGTCCCTTCGCACCATCGGAGGAGCCGTGAACCTCTCCCCTAACGCTGTTCGACTGCTCTCTCATGTCGGTTGCGACCCGAGACGATATGGAGGCAAAACACCAATGGTTCTCTTCCAAAACGAACGCGGAGAGAGGGTGGGAGAATTTTTCTACTCGTGGCCAGCTGACGGCTGCGTCGGAATGCGTGTAGGAAGAAGAGATTTGATGGAGGACCTCGTCTCTCACCTTCCTGAGGACGAAGGGAGGGTGAAGATCTCGTTCGGGAAGCGAGCTGTGCGAATGGAGGAGGTGGAGGAAGCGAAAGTGCGAGTGACGTTTGAGGATGGAGAAGAGAGGATGTTCGACTGGGTCATTGGAGCGGATGGGATCCATTCTTTCACACGCTCCCAGATCCACGCTTCTTCCTCCGATGCACCAAAAGCGGTTTACAGCGGCATTACGACCGTCTATGGTCTCCTTCCCTCCACTTCTATCCCAAAGGATCTCCTCGCCCCTCTCTCCTCGCACCGGTCGATCCGCACCATCTCACCGCACGCAGGACTCTTCTCTGTATCCTATTCGCGTGCTGACGACTCTCAGGTTCACTGGTTCTCCTCTCGCGCGCCACCCACACCTCCTTCTCCTGACGAAGCCGCACCAGACGGCGAAGAGGTGAGGAAGGAACTGTTGGAGGCATACAAGGACTTCCCGGCGCCGATAGAGGAGGTGATACGGAAAACGGAGAAGATTTATTACTGGCCTGTCTTTCGTCTCTCCGATAAGGAACATAAAGGCCAGTGGTACTCTCCTAACGGACGAATAGTGCTAGTAGGCGTACGTCTCATCTTCCCTTCCTTTTCGTCCTAACATTGCTGACGTGGAGGAAGGATGCTGCTCACGCCCTCCCACCGTTCGCAGCTCAAGGCGTAGGCATGGGAGCGGAAGATGCTTCCCTCGTCTCTTCCATCCTTCACGCTATCACCACCTCCCATAAACCCATCTCTCCCTCCTCCATCCCTAAAATCTGGGAACGTGAATACGTAGCTCGGCGCGTTCCTCGAGTAGATGGGTTTATCAAGCATGCTGAGAGTCAAGGACGAGGGAGGAAAGACGATGGATGGTGGATTGGAAAGTTCAGGTCTGTCGTTCGTTCATCTATCGTTCTTTTTCCCAACCCCTTTATCTGTTTCATTCTAAAAGCTATTTTGCGACACACTGTTGATACTGGGAACAGGGAATGGAGCCTCTGGCTCGCCTTTCCTCTCATCTCGCTCGTCAATTCTATGGGTTATTGGGACGTCCAAGGATGGGGTTATGATACCGAGAAGGAAAAGATATCAGTAGAAGACTTTTGATTGGTTAGGTGCTCTTCCAGACGATGACGGCGACAATAGGTTTATTGACTCAATTAGGATCTGGTTTCTGGTTTCAATCTGCAAGGGCATTAGATTTCCCTACCCTGTTCATATCCACTTATTGCTCATTGTAAATGGAAGTCACATACATTTTAACTTCGTAGGTATTTCACAGTCGCTCCAACATCTCTCCAGTGAGGTGGAAGCTTGGAAGCATAAAGCAGCCGCTGGAAGCTCAAGTAGTCCGACTCAGCACGATTAGGAAACAGATATGACCTGGGTTACAGCTCAGTTTCAGGTCCAAGATTTACAGGGGACGAAGGGACGAGGATCTTCAGTCGTGAGAGAAGTAGGGTTGGAAACGAGGAAGAGTTTCCAAGATGATTGTCAATATTGGATCCATGGGTGGCGCGGTATATATCAAGAGGATAGTTAATATCTCTACCCGTAACCATTCATAACTTTAAGATATTGAAAGAATTGCTCAGGCAAAATCCCACACCTGCAACAGGAGGTCAGCTTAGAAGTGAGAGAGAGAAGTGTGCTGAAACCATTTCGACTTCGTTCATCACTTGCATTCCGCCTGCGAAATTTTGTGTAGTAGATCATCACAGTCCTTGACATCGGCGGTGGCAAGACAACTTTCGTAAAGCTGACGGGCGCGAGTGGCCTCCTCCCTCGCGGGGACGTACCGTGAAGATTGGAAGAGGAGTTGGGCCAGGTCCTTTCTGCTGCGACCTTCGTAGTACTTCCCAGCTGCTGGACTCAAATTGACGGCTTCCTCAGAAACCTGGATCGCCTTGACCATCTTATTGGGGTCTTGAGCGTAAACGGAACTTTGGCCAGCGAGGCAGTCAATTTGACCTCTAAGGTTTTGTACCGCCAGATAGAGCTCCTTCGCCTCCTCGAAACGTTTCAGCGATTCCTCCATTCGCCCGCGAAACTGCTCGATCCTGCCCATGCCACAATGGCAGTCTGCCAATCCCCACGGGTCTCCCACTAACAAATAGAGCTCCATCGCCTCCCTGAAATGTTCCAACGCTCCTTCCATCCACCCCAAATGGCGCTTCAACTGCCCTGCGCTGCGAATGCAATGGGCTTCCCCTTGTCGATCCCCCACTTCGATGTAGAGCTCTCTCGACTCCATGAATGCTTTCAGCGCATCTTCGTTCCGACCACATCGAGAATCAATCTCCCCGACGTTGCGGATGCAGTGAGCCACCCCTTGTTGATCTCCCACTTGCATGTAGAGCTCTCTCGCCTTCTCGAATGCCTTCAACGCCTCCTCGTTCCGGCCGAGTCGAAAAGCAATCTCCCCAACGTTGCGGATGCAGTGAGCTTGCCCATTTCGATCTTCCACTTCGATGTAAAGCAATCTCGCCTCCTCGAATGCCTTCAACGCCTCCACGTTCCGGCCACATCGAAAATCAACTTCCCCGACGTTGCGGATGCAGTGAGCTTGCCCCATTTCGATCTTCCACTTCGATGTAAAGGAATCTCGCCTTCTCGAATGCCTTCAACGCTCCTCGTTCCGGCCACATCGAAAATCAACTTCCCCGACGTTGCGGATGCAGTGAGCTTGCCCATTTCGATCTTCCACTTCGATGTAAAGGAATCTCGCCTTCTCGAATGCCTTCAACGCTCCTCGTTCCGGCCACATCGAAATCAACTTCCCCGACGTTGCGGATGCAGTGAGCTTGCCCATTTCGATCTTCCACTTCGATGTAAAGGAATCTCGCCTTCTTGAATGCCTTCAACGCCTCCTCGTTCCGGCCCGCGTCGAAAAGCAATCTCCCCAACGTTGCGGATGCAGTGAGCTTGCCCATTTCGATCTTCCACTTCGATGTAAAGGAATCAGCCTCATCGTGTTCGCCTTCGTCGACCCATCGCCTTCAACGCCTCCTCGCTTCCGTCGTCCACATCGAAAATCAACTTCCCCGACGTTGCGGATGCAGTGAGCTTGCCCATTTCGATCTTCCACTTCGATGTAAAGGAATCTCGCCTTCTCGAATGCCTTCAACGCCTCCTCGTTCCGGCCACATCGAAAATCAACTTCCCCGACGTTGCGGATGCAGTGAGCTTGCCCATTTCGATCTTCCACTTCGATGTAAAGGAATCTCGCCTTCTTGAATGCCTTCAACGCCTCCTCGTTCCGGCCGCGTCGAAAAGCAATCTCCCCAACGTTGCGGATGCAGTGAGCTTGCCCATTTCGATCTTCCACTTCGATGTAAAGCAATCTCGCCTCCTCGAATGCCTTCAACGCCTCCTCGTTCCGGCCACATCGAAAATCAACTTCCCCAACGTTGCGGATGCAGTGAGCTTGCCCATTTCGATCTTCCACTTCGATGTAAAGCAATCTCGCCTCCTCGAATGCCTTCAACGCCTCCTCGTTCCGGCCACATCGAAAATCAACTTCCCCAACGTTGCGGATGCAGTGAGCTTGCCCATTTCGATCTTCCACTTCGATGTAAAGCAATCTCACCTCCTCGAATGCCTTCAACGCCTCCACGTTCCGGCCACATCGAAAATCAACTTCCCCCGACGTTGCGGATGCAGTGAGCTTGCCCATTTCGATCTTCCACTTCGATGTAAAGGAATCTCGCCTTCTCGAATGCCTTCAATGCCTCCTCGTTCCGGCCACATCGAAAATCAACTTCCCCGACGTTGCGGATGCAGTGAGCCCCCTTGTTGATCTCCCACTTGCACGTAGAGCTCTCTCGCCTTCTCGAATGCCTTCAACGCCTCCTCGTTCCGGCCACATCGAAATCAACTTCCCCGACGTTGCGGATGCAGTGAGCTTGCCCATTTCGATCTTCCACTTCGATGTAAAGGAATCTCGCCTTCTTGAATGCCTTCAACGCCTCCTCGTTCCGGCCGCGTCGAAAAGCAATCTCCCCAACGTTGCGGATGCAGTGAGCTTGCCCATTTCGATCTTCCACTTCGATGTAAAGCAATCTCGCCTCCTCGAATGCCTTCAACGCCTCCACGTTCCGGCCACATCGAAAATCAACTTCCCCGACGTTGCGGATGCAGTGAGCTTGCCCATTTCGATCTTCCACTTCGATGTAAAGGAATCTCGCCTTCTCGAATGCCTTCAATGCCTCCTCGTTCCGGCCACATCGAAAATCAACTTCCCCGACGTTGCGGATGCAGTGAGCCACCCCTTGTTGATCTCCCACTTGCACGTAGAGCTCTCTCGCCTTCTCGAATGCCTTCAACGCCTCCTCGTTCCGGCCACATCGAAAATCAACTTCCCCGACGTTGCGGATGCAGTGAGCTTGCCCATTTCGATCTTCCACTTCGATGTAAAGGAATCTCGCCTTCTTGAATGCCTTCAACGCCTCCTCGTTCCGGCCGCGTCGAAAAGCAATCTCCCCAACGTTGCGGATGCAGTGAGCTTGCCCATTTCGATCTTCCACTTCGATGTAAAGCAATCTCGCCTCCTCGAATGCCTTCAACGCCTCCTCGTTCCGGCCACATCGAAAATCAACTTCCCCAACGTTGCGGATGCAGTGAGCTTGCCCATTTCGATCTTCCACTTCGATGTAAAGGAATCTCGCCTTCTCGAATGCCTTCAACGCCTCCTCGTTCCGGCCACATCGAAAATCAACTTCCCCGACGTTGCGGATGCAGTGAGCTTGCCCATTTCGATCTTCCACTTCGATGTAAAGGAATCTCGCCTTCTTGAATGCCTTCAACGCCTCCTCGTTCCGGCCGCGTCGAAAAGCAATCTCCCCAACGTTGCGGATGCAGTGAGCTTGCCCATTTCGATCTTCCACTTCGATGTAAAGCAATCTCGCCTCCTCGAATGCCTTCAACGCCTCCTCGTTCCGGCCACATCGAAAATCAACTTCCCCAACGTTGCGGATGCAGTGAGCTTGCCCATTTCGATCTTCCACTTCGATGTAAAGCAATCTCGCCTCCTCGAATGCCTTCAACGCCTCCTCGTTCCGGCCACATCGAAAATCAACTTCCCCGACGTTGCGGATGCAGATGGCAAGCCCCTGCCGATCTTCCGCCAGCCAATACAGCTCCTTTGCCTCTCCAAAACAATTCCATGCTTCTTTCATCTGCTTGCGAAGCAAATAGATCGTCCCTATGCCGTGAATGGAGTTAGCTTGTCCCCGTTGATCTTTCAGCAACAGAAACAGTTTCTTTGCCTCCTTAAAACGTTCTAGCGCTTTCTCCATCTGCCCGATCTTTCCTCTGCTGTGAGTGTAGCGCACTTCGCCTTGTCGACCTTCTATCTCTAGATAGAGCTGCGTCGCCTCCTGAAAAACTTGCTGTGCTGAATGTCGTAGGTCAGTCTCTGCCAGCGCATTTGTATTCTCTTTTTCTTCTGTTCTTTTTGGCTGAGAGATATCAAGACTTGCAAGGCTGGACTGGAGGTTGTTTGTGGATAACTCATCCTCATTTTTGAGGATGAGTGCTGCATCTGCACCAGACGACGGAAGGTACCAGTCGTCAGGGAATTCGAGTGTCACCGCTACGCATTAGACGTCACGGCTAGGCAGCTGAGCAGCAGAAACTTACAATCATCCTTTTCCTTAATGCAGTTTTGGCATGCCTCTAATAGGCCGGTCGCTTTCTTCACAGTCCATGCTTCGGGATCAAAAATCCACTGTGACTATGCCGAATCCTCAGCAATTTGATAACAAAAAGGGTCGATATAAAGGAATAAAGGGTATCTACCGTTTTACACAAGAGAGTGAGATGAATGTCAGAAGAAATGGCGACTTTGTTGCTTGGCCGTAACTGTCATAGGCGTGAGCGGCAAGTTCCCCTCAGAATGTAAGATGATATCACCATCAACATGGCTTCGAGAAGAATATCCAAGGGATCAGGAGTCTGCCAAACGACACCAATTCAATCAGAACCACTGTTGAACCATGTTAGAAAGTTACCAACCTTTTCACTTCCAGTAATCTCACAGAAGATTGGGTCAACAGATTCATCTTCACGTTGGGAGGGGGATGGTGGCCTGGAGCCTCGAGCTTCAGTCTTTAAAGGCAGAACTTTGTGCCACCTAAGCTTGATTCGACTGACAAACAATGTTTGATCTCCGACCCTATATGCAGCTGTGGACAAAATGCCATCTCCTGAAAATGGTGCTTGAAATTGGGACAAAGCATAAATGACGGCGGGCGCTTACGCGGCTGATGGAGACGTGGACCACGATGCAGACGAGCACCAGAAATGTTTCCACAATCACGTCCTATGTCGAATCCTACAGGCTGTAATCCAAATGTGAGATGAAAAGATTGACCACTCTCGGCAAAAGTTGCGTGAAGCCAGTCATATGCCTTAACAACTCCGATTACCATACAGATATCTCTGTCGTTGGCACAGCGGAAGTCGTTATCCAAATCTTCTCTTAGGACTTGCTCGTAATATCGCTTGAAGTAGGCCACTGCTAGAGGCACCTTTGCAACTTGGAAACGAGGGGCATCTTGTTTCGTGACGAGGAAAGCCGAATGTACAGAGTGACTTGCAATTTGAGCCGCGAAAGTTGGGGCGGGAACACTACGCTACTACTGAGCGTGAAATGCTTCATGATCGAGCAGAAGGACGTACATGGGGGCAGTGACATTTGCTGTAAAATTCGTAGATGACTTTGTACCCTTATATATGGGGGAGCCTGGACAGCAGCAAGCAGTGTCCAGAACGACCAGACCAAGCTCTGGGGCACCAGGACCCAACAATTCGCGAACATTTCGCGACACCCAGAATTGGCCATCTCGGCAGTATCCGAAATCACCAATCTCACATTCTCCGTAAGGTTGTATCCTTCTTATCGAGCCAGACGGATCCAACGGGTATGTTGGGTTGAAGAGGGGGAAATGATGACGAGAGTCGTACATCGTCTTCTGGTATATTTCCAGATCAGAGAGCGGCATCGTAGTTATCCGCAGGTTCGAATCCTATTTTATCTGTGTTTCTCTCGTATGGCGTAGTGTTGATCAGAGATAGATGTTCGACCCTTACAGCTTTTATACCATCAGTAGAGCCTATCTGGACGTTTTCCAGCACAGGAGATTCGCAGAAATTACGGACAAAGGCGCGATATTGAGAACTTGACAGGAAGTGGAGGAGTTGCACTTGAACACGTACGAACCGATATCTAAATTGATAACAATTGATTCTGACAGTTTCTTGAGCAACCTGTGGGTTCGCCCACAAAGTTCTGGGAGCCATTTTCTTTTCCTTCCAGAACACAGGTCGACACACAGGCCCTGTTTGGTTTGACTTCTTATCAAGCCAAAGTCAGCTCAAGACCACTTTCATCTTCCGAATGATTTACTGGCTGCCAGCCGGTGAAAAGCGCGAAGGTCGACAAAAGTGCAATGTGTTCTGGCACGACTTCGCATTCAAATTGAATATACTCTGCTAACTTTGTTTTTCATGTCAACCTTGGGTATTGGATAACGTCTCTATCATCTGAAAGATTCACAGACTTCAGTCCTACTCGAAGGCACGAAAGTAGAAACTAAGATAGGACAACTGAGATAAAATATCGGAGTGTGACCTCTTGTCAGATTAAGAGTTACTGGGTTATTCCTTTGCCATAAAAAGGGTGTAAACCAACTATCTTTCAACACCTGTACGATGAGACAAGCCAAAAAAAGTGCAATTTAATCAAATGCACTTACTAAAGTCTAACTGCACCTTATGATTCAAACATACTGCTTGTAGAAACATTTAGGGAAGGATTCAATCAGAGAGACCTCCAGCAGTTGTACTAGATACCAACGCCGAGATCATGGAGGAAGCGTACCGTTCCATCTTTATCTTTATCACGACCAAGCAACCAATTACTCTATCAGTTCATGTTCCTTTTCTCTTCCCTTCTAATAGCCTCTCTTCCATGTAGATACCCTAGATCTACTTTGGCATTTAGTTCCACAACCCGTAGTAAGTTAGTTGACCGTAATCTTAAGGACAATGACACTACAGTCAGCAAGGGCCACGTAAAACAACGACTCTCGGTTATCCACTCAGCGCTCTCTTCGAGTGCAACCATGTCCATCCCCACCCCCATCACCCTCCACCTGACCCACTTCCCACCCCTCCCCTCTCCCCCCTCACCCAAGACCACCACACGCATCCTACCACCCACCGACTCCCTCTCCTCCCTGCGCACATCCATCCCTCTACCCTCCGAGGCTTCCTTCGCATTGCGTGCGGGAAGGTGTATCACCGAGGAGGAGGAGCGGAGAGGCGTTTGGGAGCTGCTGGGGTGGCCGGAGAGGGACGCGTTTTGGAATACTTTTGGGGGAGAGGGAGATGGAGAGAGGGAGAGGGATGGGGCGTGGGAAGTGGAGGTGTGGTATCCGGGCGAAGGGATGGAGGAGGCTTTTCTTGCGACGAGGAGAATGGACACTACAATACCGGATAAAGTGACGGTGAGGTTGTGTTTGGATGGGAAGGAGAGGATGGTGGAGGTGGAGAAGGATGCGTGTGTGGGAGAGCTGAAGAAGTGGGTTAAGGAGGAGGTGGAAGGATTGGAGAATGAGCAGGAGGTGTACTTTGTTATGGCTGGGAGAGTTCCGGTTGATGACGAGTTGTTGGGGTTGTTGATGGCGGGAAGCGAGGTGAGTCTCAGTCTTTTTATTTATTTTTGCTGTTAGTGCTGTGTAAACGGAGGGAATGTTGCTCTTCTAACGTTGAGAAGAGCGGTGAGGTAGGATGGAAGAGGTGGAGCACCGTTTCACCCCTTTGCTACATTCTCCTCTTTACGTGTTCTAAGTATGATGGATGGGCCGAGAGTCGTGTCTGCGAGTTGATGTATTCGTGCATGATGAGTGGACAATGATTGTAAAGGGGTGACCAAATGTTTTCCCGGAGATATGGAGTCTCCTTTTTGTGCTTCAATCTAATGGACAGCCGAAACTGCTCAATTCGAGCTCTCCTTTCTTAATCTCGCTGGTGTATAACACCTTACGTCAACGGGCATCATCGAAAAATTGCCGTTCCATTTAGAATTGAAGGGGAGCAGTAGCAATATAACAGCACCGTCATTTGGTATGATGATTGAGTTCAGAGGGGATCTTGGCATTTTCTCAGTAAGGAATGGCCTTGTGTCGGGAGGTGAACTAGTTGCGTGATTGCAGGCCGGCATTCTGTTCTCTACGTCAAAATTTGTGATGAGACGAGAGACGAGAATGCAGAGAAACATTGAGGGAAGGAGCACTCTGTCGTTCTTAACAGTCTTCTGGGTGCGTTTTGAAAAGGGATAGTAAATCCACCATTTGTTTTCATTGCCTTCTTGGCTAGTTTCGATATGGAAGTTGTCTACATTCTCTGTGTATTTCAAACATCGACTGAAGAGTAAAACATGGACGTCGTCCTTGACCCTTTCTGCCTTGACCGAAGCTGTTTGGACGCGTTGTCGGTCTTATTTTCTCGATATCATGCTTATATCTCTAGTTTGAATTGGGATACTGATTCTTTACTGCCAGTCGCGACCAGTGCCGATTTTAATCCACCCGTCTAATTCGAAGGTGACCTGGAAGTCCGTCGAGCCTGCAAAACTGGCTCTTCTGCTGGATATCACTGCGACTCGCACAGCTCCAACCTTTGTTCCTCCCCCGAACACCAAGCCTGCGTTGTCTGCTCTTCCCCCTCAGAAAAAGACCGCCTTCTCGCCTTCTAATACGACACAATCAGGGCGCGATGATATTTTGAAGAACAAAACAGAGCGGCCGAGTAGCAACGGGACCACCAGTGCTGCTTCGACCAACGGATCTCTACCCGTCTTTTCCTCTTGGATGGACTTTGATCCGAACAAGCCTTCAATGCGAGAGATTTCGGATCCCGATGTTAGGAATAGCGTCAAACCAGAGGCAAATGGCACTACTGCTAACGGTTCTACGAGCACCATTCCGAGTGATCCTCGAGAACCGTCTTCGCTGCGACAACGCCTTCGCCTCCCTTTAAGTCGTCCAGTTCCTCTTTCAAGGTCTCCCTCGTCGTTCCGATCCGCTTCTCAACCTCCAGAAACGGCGCGTTCCACCGCTGTGTTTACTCCTAGCACCTCTCCTCCAAACCGCTTCACACCACTTGCTCCCCCAATGGGCCGTATGAACCGAACGTCCTCCGACCCCGTCCTAACAGCAACAGCATCCTCAGCAGCTGCGACAGCAGTCCAACCCCCACCTCGCCCAAAACCAGATCTGCCCGACTATACAAAGTTTTTGCAGTTCATGAGGAAGCTGTCGAACGCACAACGGTACACCCTGCTTCAGCAATTAAATCGTGCAAGTGGCGTTTACAAGAGTTGGCTGAAGAATGAGAAGGGCGGGAACCGGAGAGATGGCTGGGAATCGTCATGGGATACCGTCGCTAATGTCACTTCGTTCCCCTTCAGCGCAGAATCGGCGACGCCGTTTGGTACGAGAATGGTTTCTTCCCAAATTTTGCAACTTATAACGAGGGACAGGGGAAAGAGCAAAGTTTGATATCCCTAAGGACGTAAAAGCTCAGGTTGAGCAGCTACTACGAGATATAGACGTATGGGAATGGATTGAGAAACAAGTATTGAAATTGAAACAAGCCGAATATACATCCTTGACGATGAGCAACAACGGGCGAGTGACCTGGAAGGTCGTTTATGTTGAGTATGTTTTATTCTCCCAAATGAAAACTGGCTGAGGTGGAGAGTAGCAATCTACCCTACCTCCTCGTGAACGAGTATGCACATCCACGCCTCATCCCACGGACACCAGACAGCGTCTTCCGCGCCGAAGCCGTCTATCACGTCCTCACCAACATTTCAGCCATAGTATCCATCAGTCACAATGTCGAAACCACACAACAAAGAGCACGCCTCATGCAACTTGCAAATACTCGACTCCTTCAGCGACCGTTAGGACGACATCAAGACATCCTGGATGGGCTCGGAATCGGACTCGGTGGCCCTGCCGTCGACGTTCGAGCAGGAGGTTTGGGAGCCGCCGGAGCAGGCGGAAGACGAGGGGTTGCCATCATCATCAACCTCACCGTCGTTGTTCAGATCCTTTACCGGTTGTTCCTTCTATGTGCCAAACTAGGGGTCTTGTTCCTTCTGTTTGGTCGACATGTCTCGTGAGTATACCTCCACTTTGTTAACGACCTCGCTCACTTTGACATTCAGACCTACGAAACGATTTGTCATTCTCGGCTTGGCTTTTCTCTACTTTCTCTACCAAGCCCGTCAAATTATCTTTCCGAATGCAGATGCGGATCGAGCAGCTGCCAGGAACCGTCCTCGCAGGGCTCCGCGTCCTGCGAATCCCGTACCAGCGCCAGCTGAAGGGAATGCAGGTGCGAATCCGCCAGCGGCTGAGCCTGGGCCCGAACTGGATCGCCTTCGACAAGCGCTGCAACAAGCTGGTGTCGGAGCAGGAAATGCCCGTCCCGCTGCTCCTGCAGCACTAGGCCGTGGTATGGAGCGTGCTGCTCCTGCTCCTGTCCCTCCTGCTGGAAACAATCGTCCTCCTACCCCGACCCCTACCATTCGAAGGCGTGCGGCTGTACCAGCTTATACGAGATACTCTGTTTTCACCCCGAAGTATTGGATCATGCGCATGGCTTCTGTGGGCCTCATGACGGAGGCTCGAGAATTACAAGTCCCCCTCTCTTCAAGATCAACTGTCCCCCCTCCGCCTCTTCTACCTGAAGAGAATACTGCACTAAAACGAACTATCCGAATGACATGGACCGCAACCGTTTTGTTTTTTGGAACTTTAATACCCGAGGTGGAGAAAAAAAGGAAACGAGCTCTAGAGAAGAGGCAGAAACAGATAGCTCAGAAACGGATCGACGAGGCAAAGAAAAGAGCTGAGGAAGCTAATGCGCGCGCCACTCAAGCAACGGAGGCAGCAGCAGCTGCCTCAATGCCTCCCAATCCGCCTACAGAACCCTCAGTTCCACCAGTCGCGTCAACATCAGCAGTCACCATCGAGAACGCACCATCAACCCCCACCCCCCAACCTCCGCCAGATCCTCGACGGAACAATCCTCCTCCTGCACCAGTACCTCATTCTTCCGCCTCCTCAGCACCAAGCACACCAGCCGACATCCCTCCTGCCGCTCTTCCTCTGGAAGGGGAAGCACATATACTTGACAGAGGAGACGGCGGGCCGGGTCCTGCAGCCGTCCCAATGCTCGAAGCTGCCGGAGCTGAAATTCTTATACCCCCCGATGTACTGAATGCCGTCGACGACGCGGTCGCTGCTGAGATTGTTGGAGGAGCGGATACGCCAATTGGAGGAATGGATACGCCGAACGAAGGAATGATTACGGATGATGAAGGTGGTGATGGAGAACAAGAAGCTGAAGCTGAAGAGGTCGCTGTCATCTTTTAATTCTTGATGCTTAGTTTCGACATTGCATTTCGTTTTCTGCTATGTGGCCACAAAAGAGCTTGTACGATGGGCAATCAAAATGCAATTAATTAGCACGCCTACCCCACTGGCCATGGTGTCGGTTCCTGTTTCTTTCTTGTTCCTCCTGTTTCGATCCATGGTCACGCTCGGCTCGAAGACCTACCCGACGCGCGCCGGTTGAATGTGCAAGGCGTCCTCTGGAGATAAGTTTGAGTGGAGGGAGCCGAGGATGCGTGTCTGTCGACCAACGATGGAGGCAAAAGCCGTCTGGTTCCCGTCTGCCTCAGTATGTTCAGATTCCGAATTCGGGACTTGGGATGCGATCTGTCCCTGTCCATGATACGAGAGAAGATTTGGGATTCTGGATCGGTCAAGTTTCCGGGTTCTTTGTGCAAGAATGACCGGATGTGGAAGAAAGTAAGGACAACAGGAAATCGGGACGCATCTACAAACAGCAACGGTTGGCCCGTATCTGTACCTGAGAGGGTTTCTCGCTTCTGCCTTCCTTCCAGGCTCCCGAGGTTCGCGACGCGAAAACAAAGTGGAGGCTTCTTTCTCGTCCGTGAGAGGTGTCACGAAGTACTGGGATGCTACACCCTTTGGACAGGGAGCCTTCGTTCATGGTCTGGCTGCGCTACAGACCCGTGCGCTTACATGGCAGTGGTTGGGCCAGGTTTTGTCATGAAGTGCTCGATGCCACGGTGGTGTTGATTTGGTGGAGGAATATATAAGGCTCATGTAGCCTTGTTCCATTCCATAATCCGTCATATTGTCTATCTACTAGCTTGAGCGTTGGAATGGCAAAAGGAGTTAGAAGTGGGATGAAGGAAGGAACGAGACAGCTCTCACAACCTCCTCTTGTGAAGAATACGGCTTGTAAGGTACACCAACGCTCTTCTCCTCGTTTACAGGAGAATTCACGTTGACTTCTTACTATGCTTCCAGGTCTGCCGCTCTCGCAAGATACGGTACGCGATTGGATTTCATCTAACCGTATATGTATGAAACTGAGTTTGGTATCGTTCTATGGCTCACAGTTGTGATGGGAAGAAACCAGTTTGCGGTTAGTTCCCTCTCCTTCACTTGCTTTCCCAGGTATTCACAGGAGGATAGGAACATGTTATCGCACGGCGATATCTCGAGGTATCCATCCAAAAGACATGAATTGCACGTGGCCATTCGAGGGAGAAGAAGATGAGGACATGAGAGCGAAAGAAGATAAGATCCGGACTCTGGAGCAGCGCGTTCGTATGTCTTCCCTTCTTCCCTTCCTATCCAACACTATACTCATGAAGGTGGAATAGAGAGCTTGCAGGAGATACTACATAGTAATGAGGAGCTCATACGCTCATATCAGGATGCGCAACAACACCAAACGAATCTAAATGGGACGCCTCAGCGACCACTGGACTCGAAAAGGGAAATGGAAATGGAGAGGGAGAGGGAGGCGACGCCTACGCTCGAGGACTTTCAGTCCTCGCTTTCACACCTTTGGTCCCTTGATACGGGGAAGAAAAAGGAAAGTGAAGAGGGGAAAAGTTAGTGGACGTATCTCAACTTGTCTTCGGGAGGCATGTATATAACCTTCTGACTCTGCTTTTCGTTGTCCAAAATTGCACATCTGGTCATGTCTTTTTTACCCCTTCGCACTTATTCTGGCATGCTACAGCACGCCACCGATGCTGGTCTAAAGAAGGAGGGTATAAGTGGGGGGAGTGCTACAAAAAGCACTGCACAAGAGGAGACAACTGAGGAAAGGCGAGAGTATGAAATCATAGAATTCTTGAGAATACCATGTTAATATTGTCAATGTTAATGTTCTATATTGATATTTGACGTTCGCAACGTTCACCTCAACTACCTCAACTCCAAATTGAACGGTAGCTGTACTCACGATGACGGCCAAAACACGACCCGCATATTGTCCTGTCTACTATTCGTGACCATCTCAATCGTTAGTTGTTCCTTGATTTAAACAGTTTCATTATCGGATGTTGGACAAGTTGATGACTGAAAGTGCAGCGGGTACGTACAACGCGGATACGGCAGCTAGACACGGCGATGTTGACTTCCTTTTCGATCCCGTTTTCGACTTTCTCTTTCACCTTCTTCCCTTATTATTACTTTATTTCAGCACGTCAGCTTCAGCCCTCTCTTCAGCGTCATAGCCTCTTCTTTGCCACTACGGTACCACCTACTACAGCTCTTTTTGACAACCAGAGCTACATAGCATAGGACAGCACAAGCAGAGCAAGATGCGACTCTTCCCTAAGAAGAAAGAGAAATCCTTCTCCGTCATCTACCCGCCCAAGGACAAGAACAGTCTAAGCGGAGATGGAGCTGGCGGAGGGGAGGAGTCGAGGTATGATTCAGATACTATTATTGGGAGGGCCAAGGAGAAACCTGTCAAGAGCAGTTTGAAGAAGGTGCGCTTCTCTTTCTTTCTTGTCTTTTGTTTTCGAGGGTGTCTGGTTCTCTTCTTGTGTCTATTGGAGCTATTGCAGAGTGGATAGGGTGCGATGCAACGCAAACATCATGTTGGCAGGAGATGGAGAGCTGAGCGCTAAGCCCGGCGCCACCACGCTAGAAGCTAGAAGCTTCAGGCACGGGTCACATTGTCTCTTGCACTTTCTCCCCGATTCTCTACTGCTGCATCGACGATAGAAGCTGCGCAAACTGGGGCAGATCTGCATTTTACATTGTTGTGCATTCGACATCTTGGGATCTTGACGTCATGCGTTCTCCCATTCATTGCCATTCATTCGTCTTTGATCCAATTTCCTTCCAGCATCGATCCATCTAGGCGGATGCCAGCTAAAGTGGTAGCTCTTTAACAGGTCTGATGAGCATTTAGTTATTTCTTCTTGACGGATCCAATAACAGCGCGGTAGTGTTGACCAGCGAAATCCTGCATACTATGCTCACCGTGGTGTACCTGTTTGGGTTGCAGTACAGGGTCTGCATTGCTTTATCGTCTCCCTATCTAATGAAGATCACTCTTTTAATTCCACGGCAAAGATGCTGCTGAGGCAGCAAGTACGAATGCAAGGCATATTGTAGCTTTTGTGCTACCCTAAGGCATGGATAATAGAACTAGTTGGTATACCGGAAGGAGAATTTTATTTCCTGCGATCTATTTTCCTGGGCTGTTATTGGATTATCCTTCCTCATGTCACCCTGAATCTGACCCTAAAGGCCCCTCCTTAATTCTCTTGTTCTTTTGACAGACATCTTCCCGCCCAACGCCAGCGGCGATCGAACTCCCAGATCCTTTCGCGTCTAAACCTCAAGAACCCTCCAGCACCAAAGCCACCACGGCCCACTCCCCAACGTCCATCCCACGTTCCTCTTCGCCGCTCGTCCACTCGAATACTCTCACGACCTCTTCTGAGATCGGGGCGTCGACGGCGCCGTCGACTGCGCCGAGTGCGGCGGTTACAGATGGGGAGAAGGAGGACGAGGAGGAGAAGGAGGGGGATAGAGAGAAGGCGGAAAGGGGTGGGGAGTTGGAAGGGAATATGAATGCGGATGCGGATGCGGACGAGAGGAAGGCAACGAAGGATGGGTCGATCAATTATTCTCTACTCATCAAGAGGCTCAAGAGCTCGCGATCGTCTGCTTCTTCTACTCCTTCCTCTCCTACCAAAGCATCCAAATTCATTCCGAGTGCTCCCCCAGAAAGTTCTAAAGAGACGTATTCGACTGAAAAGGAACCCAAGTCTGCTCCGCGGAAGAAGAAGGAGTCGACAAAGTCGAGACCGTCCCTCGAATCTTCTTCCCTCGCGAGAGCTAATTCCAAACATTCGACAAAATTGAACGGTAGCTGTACTCACGATGACGGCCAAAACACGACCCGCATATTGTCCTGTCTACTATTCGTGACCATCTCAATCGTTAGTTGTTCCTTGATTTAAACAGTTTCATTATCGGATGTTGGACAAGTTGATGACTGAAAGTGCAGCGGGTACGTACAACGCGGATACGGCAGCTAGACACGGCGATGTTGACTTCCTTTTCGATCCCGTTTTCGACTTTCTCTTTCACCTTCTTCCCTTATTATTACTTTATTTCAGCACGTCAGCTTCAGCCCTCTCTTCAGCGTCATAGCCTCTTCTTTGCCACTACGGTACCACCTACTACAGCTCTTTTTGACAACCAGAGCTACATAGCATAGGACAGCACAAGCAGAGCAAGATGCGACTCTTCCCTAAGAAGAAAGAGAAATCCTTCTCCGTCATCTACCCGCCCAAGGACAAGAACAGTCTAAGCGGAGATGGAGCTGGCGGAGGGGAGGAGTCGAGGTATGATTCAGATACTATTATTGGGAGGGCCAAGGAGAAACCTGTCAAGAGCAGTTTGAAGAAGGTGCGCTTCTCTTTCTTTCTTGTCTTTTGTTTTCGAGGGTGTCTGGTTCTCTTCTTGTGTCTATTGGAGCTATTGCAGAGTGGATAGGGTGCGATGCAACGCAAACATCATGTTGGCAGGAGATGGAGAGCTGAGCGCTAAGCCCGGCGCCACCACGCTAGAAGCTAGAAGCTTCAGGCACGGGTCACATTGTCTCTTGCACTTTCTCCCCGATTCTCTACTGCTGCATCGACGATAGAAGCTGCGCAAACTGGGGCAGATCTGCATTTTACATTGTTGTGCATTCGACATCTTGGGATCTTGACGTCATGCGTTCTCCCATTCATTGCCATTCATTCGTCTTTGATCCAATTTCCTTCCAGCATCGATCCATCTAGGCGGATGCCAGCTAAAGTGGTAGCTCTTTAACAGGTCTGATGAGCATTTAGTTATTTCTTCTTGACGGATCCAATAACAGCGCGGTAGTGTTGACCAGCGAAATCCTGCATACTATGCTCACCGTGGTGTACCTGTTTGGGTTGCAGTACAGGGTCTGCATTGCTTTATCGTCTCCCTATCTAATGAAGATCACTCTTTTAATTCCACGGCAAAGATGCTGCTGAGGCAGCAAGTACGAATGCAAGGCATATTGTAGCTTTTGTGCTACCCTAAGGCATGGATAATAGAACTAGTTGGTATACCGGAAGGAGAATTTTATTTCCTGCGATCTATTTTCCTGGGCTGTTATTGGATTATCCTTCCTCATGTCACCCTGAATCTGACCCTAAAGGCCCCTCCTTAATTCTCTTGTTCTTTTGACAGACATCTTCCCGCCCAACGCCAGCGGCGATCGAACTCCCAGATCCTTTCGCGTCTAAACCTCAAGAACCCTCCAGCACCAAAGCCACCACGGCCCACTCCCCAACGTCCATCCCACGTTCCTCTTCGCCGCTCGTCCACTCGAATACTCTCACGACCTCTTCTGAGATCGGGGCGTCGACGGCGCCGTCGACTGCGCCGAGTGCGGCGGTTACAGATGGGGAGAAGGAGGACGAGGAGGAGAAGGAGGGGGATAGAGAGAAGGCGGAAAGGGGTGGGGAGTTGGAAGGGAATATGAATGCGGATGCGGATGCGGACGAGAGGAAGGCAACGAAGGATGGGTCGATCAATTATTCTCTACTCATCAAGAGGCTCAAGAGCTCGCGATCGCCTGCTTCTTCTACTCCTTCCTCTCCTACCAAAACATCCAAATTCATTCCGAGTGCTCCCCCAGAAAGTTCTAAAGAGACGTATTCGACTGAAAAGGAACCCAAGTCTGCGCCGCGGAAGAAGAAGGAGTCGACAAAGTCGAGACCGTCCCTCGAATCTTCTTCCCTCGCGAGAGCTAATTCCAAACATTCGACGTATACCTCTGATGCTCACTTCACTGATGCCCCCGAAGGTGAGAGTGAGGCAGGGCACGCCGTCCCTGGAGAGGAAAGAAAGAAGGAGGAGGAAAAGGAAAGCGGAGGGTTGAAGAGACCTTCGTTCCCCTTGACGAGGAGGGGAAGCAAATTCAATGAAGAGTTTAAGTCGGCGCCGCCGTCGCCTACCAAGTCTGCGGATGCGGGCAAGGAGAAGGAGAATGGCGTAGAGAGAAAGAAGAGTGTGCGATTGCCTGCGGATGAGAAATCGTTGAAGAGCACGAAGAGCGTGAAGAGTGTAAAGAGCGCAAAGGACGAGAATAGACCGGTTAAGAGGACAACGACCAAATTGGTCAAGAGGAGGTCGACGCCTTCAATGGCTGCGGATCCGAGGAAGGAGGAGAAGATTGAGGTGAAGAGGCTGGCTTATTCCCAGTCTATCAAGGCTAAGGATACGATCGAGAGTCCTGCGGGTTTGGGGAGGACGAGATCTGTTGACAGTTCGAAGAGAGAGAAGAAGGATGATCTGGATGAGGGATTCATCGATTTTTCGAAGTCTATCAAGAGAGACACGTCGAGGAGTACGAGGGAGAAGAGGGAGAGTGTCAAGGAAAAGGAAAAAGAACAGAAAAGAAAGCCAAGTTTGAAGGGGAAGGAGAGGGCGATAGAATATGACGTGGAAGAGGTGCAAATCGAGAACCGACCCCCGTCCCGTTCCAGTCAGAGATTATTCCTTCGTCCTAAGACGCCGGACGAGAACGAGACGTCGGAAGAGGATGAGCCGCCGCCGAGGTCGCGACCGCCGTCCATTGCGAGCTCGAGGAGGAGTGGAGTGAGTAAGAAAAGCACGAGGAAGAGCGTGAGGATTGAAGAGTCGTCAGCTGGCGAGGAGGTGGTGGAGAAGGAGAAGGAGAGGAAAGGTGGATTGACGCTGATGCAGAGGCATTATTTGAACAAGAGTCTCGTCTAGTGCGCATCATTTCCTTGCTCCAGCCGGTTGGTTGACGTCTGTGGGCTAGTATGGAGATGCAACGCGAGTGGAACACTCTTTCCAAAGTCGGCGCACTGACGAAGTACGGTCCTCCCTTCCTGCCCACTCCTGCTATCCACAAGACGACCACAAAGGCTCGGATGTCTCGCATCCAATCTGCTACTTCAAGTGATTCGGAAGGCAAACAGTCTCGTCGCCAAAGCACCTGGTTTGGGACATTCAAGAATCGGAGTTCGAGTACGGGAATCGGAGGGGCAGCTAATGAACCTGAGCATCCAGAACTGATGCAAGTCGAGGTAGATGCGGAAGTAGAGGAGAGCCCGATGCTCAAGTACCTTTACTGGCGATTTGTCAATAATTTTCCTGGATTGAAAGAGGCCAAGTTGGCATATTGGCAAAAGAATATTCAGCCTTTCTTCGATTCTATAGCTGCGAGGGAGCTTAGTGAAAGCGGTGGGGAGAGGGCTGAGATCACCAAAAGGTCCGCCTTTCTACTGTATATCTGGAAATACTCGTTGATATCCAGTGTAGGAAACTCCTTGCTACTGGCATCACTCGCATCCTTGGTACTTACTTTTCGACTTGCGTAACGAGCGCAGGAGATTCTACTCCTGCGCGACCAGATAAAAAGATCACGAAGCGATTGGACGACGTGTTCCCTGGTGACATGGATGCGATGTGCATCGAGATTGTTGGAAGTAGCAAGAAGCAGTCGGGCCAAGCGAGATACAATGCTTGGGTCGCTGTCGTGGATTCACGGGATTCTAAGGGGCAGGTATGCTCTTTTATCACCTTCCCTTCGTTGTTGAGGCTAACCTAGATGGTAGTTTATTGTTTTAACGCGCGTGTTGACCGGCACATCCAAGCCTTATTACCTTACCCACAGAACGCGAGCAGAGTTTGAGGCTTTTGATGGAGACGTAGGTTGATGTGCTGAATCGAAAGAATATGCTCATTGCTTTGAACAGCTCAAGGAGATCAAGTTACCATCTTCCTTCGATTTCCCCATTCTTTCCAGCGGAGCTTCTCTCCACATTCTGCAACGATGGCTTAGACATGTTGTCATTGCACTCTCCAATCCGAACCCCGAAGTCAAGCGAACCCCAGCGCTTACCAAGGCACGTCAACTCATGGAGGCTTTCTTGCTAGATGGTGGCAGGCAACTGAACAATCGAGAGCGGGACTCCTTGGTGAACAAGGCGAAGGCGGCGGATGAGAAAGCGATGCGGGACCGTAAGATTTGGCTGAAGTTGGGAACGAGAGCTAGAAAGGTGTGGTCCTATCCTTACTGGGGATATTCGAGGTTAAATATTTGAATTGCAGTTGAGAACAACCTGGCATGCCTATAAAGCGGCTCTCATTGATGGTAACGAAATTGACCGCTCTTTCGCCCAACTCAAGAAGCATGAGCGTTATGAAAATCTGCCGGAGACCTATAGGATCACTCAGGAGTGGGCCCGCATCTGGGTTGCCTACATGCTTCAGTTCGTTCTCTTCACTGCCTGGAATCGAACTGACGCTGTTCCAGCTTTGTCTTCGCAGCTGCTCCTAACGCAAGAGACATCACCCTCCTCGTCCAGGCAATTCACAATCACATGCCCTACGGCTTGATGAAACAGGGGTTAAAGATGATCAACCCCACTTTCATGATCAAGTTAGTTTCCTTCCTGTTCCGTTGCTCCAGTCTCATTTTCGTTCAGATTTCTCGTCAATCTGTTCTGTGCACATCCGCCTGGAGCTCTGAGCCTCATTCAAAGGTGATTTGCATCAGATTTCCATAGAGCAGGTCTCACAGTTGGATCAGGATTTTATGTATGCCGCTCAACAACGAGATCAAGAGCCTGAAGCGGGAGATTCGTGAACTTGAAGCTGAAGTGAAAGATGAACAGATCGTCAAGATCCTGGCCGACCATGCCGCTGCATCTAGAGAGGAACAGAGCCGCATTCATTCTATGGCTGGTCCGTATTTGTTTTGCGTATCCAATTTGAGTTTCAATACTGAGTAGCGTTGTGCATCAGATGCTACTGATCAGGATTTGATTGTCACTTTGTTGAAGGAGAAGAAGCTGCATGCTGCCAAGCTCGGTGAAGTGAAGGTCTGGGAGAAGGCATACAACCCTCGCAGTCATACGGAAGCTGACGACGACGATTTCGAAAAGTCTGCTATCAATCAGGAAGACGCTTCTCGCTACGTTCGACTGAAGCAACTTTTGCGGTATGTTACGCCAGCACTCCTTGCATACGATATGGCTGACAGATGATGCAGGGCATACACGTTGAAAAGGGATCGAGAGAAATTCGTCGATCTCATCCACGAGAACAACACACCAGTGCTCCTTAAATCCACGATTTCCGTCTTTTATTCCGCCATTTACAAGCTCGCCAACGCTTCTGATCTCGCCAGTCGATTAGGAGAGCTTCAAGCTTTCTTAACGGATCTGATCAACGTTTCTCTATCTAAGAACAACTCTCCTGCTGACTACATCAGCCTTGCCAAAAGGCACGATCAAGCTTTATGGATGATCCTGCATGAGGCCCATGCGTTTGGAGGGGATCTTACGATCCCAATCTACGAGTGGTGCAAGAGCGGCTTGTCCTTCATCTCTGAAGGAATCCCGTCCTCTTCTGAAGAGAAAGGTCGACTCGCTGTCGATTTCGAAGCGCTCCTTGGAAATGTTGATCCGGAGACGCGAAGGGACATTTTGGAAGAAATGGATGATCTTATCTTCTACACGAAGTACTACAAAGCCGCTGCAGATCTTCGATTGCGTATAGACTTGCTTCGCATCGATCACCCCGAATGGGATATCTCCTACTCTTCTACATTGAAGGATGTTCTAGAGCGGGATCCAGAGACACAGTCATATCTGGACAGGGTTGGGGGAGAAGAAGTTACGGATCTCAGCTGGGCATGGTGGAGTGAGAACTTGCATGAAGGGGTAGTGGACTGGAAGAAGGTCGAGGAGCAGAACGCATTGAAGACAACGAGCAAGAAGACGAAGTTGGAGAAGAGAAGCTCGAGCGTCAAGTCAGTCCCGAAGGCTGCCAATGTGAAGAAGGAGGATGTCGCTTTCTCTGCTCTCCCACCACCAAAGTTGGTGAAGACGCGGCAGTTGTTGGACGGATATGTTGACGCTATTAAAGACGGACTAGATCTTGCTAAAGAGAAAGCGATTAAGTGAAAAATACTGAGACCATTCTTGCTGGATTCATTTGCGAAGGACTATTTTTATTGTCAGGTTGAATTTTGTTGTTTGGAGTCCCTTGGGATATGGATTTTCTATACATCCATGTCGATCAAGAGACAGTCTCTAGATAGATACCAGGTGTATGTTCATAAGGCACTCGCTCTACTCTTTGGCCTTCTCGAGCGCTTTCACCATTTTCACGCTTTGCTCAATCGGCACAATGTTGTCCTTCTCTCCATGATGCACCCATTGTGGAATGTCTTTGATCAGAGAAACTCGAAGAGGATCTCCTCCTCCGCAGAGAGGGAGAAGTGAGGCAAAAGTTTCTGGACGGTGGAGGGCGAGGGACCAGGTGCCGTATCCGCCCATCTGCTCGCTAGATCATCAGCAGTATTTATTTTGCGGAGGAGGTGAAGGAGCATGCACGGAGAGCCCGGTGACATGTACGCGAGAAAGATCGATGGAATACGTGTCGAGTATTTCGTCCAAAAGGGCGGAAAGCACGGTTGGATTCCATCCATATCCATTCGCTTCGGCACAACGACCAGAGTTAGATTACGATAATGGAGGAGGTTGACGAACTCATATCAAGCACTGGTGTGACAGTTACGAACTCCTCAGCTACAAGTTTGCAGACCTCGACATCCACAGGGTCGGCCGCAAAGTCGACTCCTTTATTCGGATTCCTCCCTTTCAGCTTGCTTGCTTGGGGGATGTCCACCTTCGGCTCTTTCCCGCTCTTCCAACGATCGTAGCAGAGCACGATTTTTGGCACGCCGTGCCTCAAAGCGGGATAGGATTCCCCGGCGGTCCGTTGAGATTCGCCCGCACCGTGGAGGAAGAGGAGGAGTGGCCAATGACGCGTGGAGTCTTCCGTATAGGCGGGAGGGAGGGAGAGGTAGTACGTGTATGAGAAGGCAGCTGGGGAGATGATCTGTTGGTGATAGGTGAACGAGATGTGGGTAGTTGTGGCATATGAATGTCCAGGATTGAGCAGAGCCTTGGAACTTGAAGGAATCATTGTGATTGATGAGTGAGGTTCTGATCCTTGGTGGCCAGAGGGACGAATGTCGAAAGTCACAATGCTCGCCTTGCAGGGACGACGTCGACCCGTCGTCGGAGATGCGCAGACGTGGGCAATGAGATATTAGAGCGTGATCTCTTCGTCCTGCCAGCGCCTACTTCAGCTGGCCTGACCTCTTCCCCCGCTCTCACGTCATCTGACAGTGTTTGACGTAGCCATCAAGTTCTCCCTGTCATAAAAGGAGTAGAGACAAGAATTCCCCCCCGTGACACCTCATTTCGATCTTTGAGACTCCTCCGCCGACTACCAAATAGTATCAACAACTGCAACCAAAAGCGAGATCATGCCTTGCAGGTTCGCTGCTCCAGAATTCACTCTGAAACTGCAATGAAAATGGAATCTGATGTGGATGCAGCAACGACAAATGCAGCTGCTCCGGCACTGCTGGTGCCCAATGTTCCTGCGGCAGCAGTGCGTTATTGCTCCTCCAGCCTCCTGTCCTGAATCGAGAAGGTTGACGTTATCGTGGATGAATGCTAGGCTGCTCGTCTTGCGACGCTGGCAAGTGCAACTGCGGTCAGAAATGAAAGCAGATATCCCTTTAACTAGGGGTTCCCTGTGCGTTTTCTCTTGTGCAATCTAAACTCTTGCTGAAGAAGACGCAGAGCACGATTTCCCAATTTCGAATAATGTACTATTAAAGATTGCGAGACAAATGAATCACAAGAGATCAGTTAGCCCCTATTACAGGTTCATATTACAGGTTCATATTGTACCTAGCTTTTGATGACGTACAAGTTGAGGAGAGGACGACCTAAAGCCTGAGAAAACGAACCAGGTCAAACGAAAAAGAGGTATTTGCGAGGCGTAGACGTTTTCAGTGCTGGTGCAGCAGGTCCTCCAACATTAAACGCGCAGATGTGAGCACGAAAGTTGGCCACAAAGACCAACACTGGTGTCGATAGCTAGGTAGTCAGGAATCCGCTTTGTAACAACGTGCTGAAAGAATGGCACTGTATGAGCAATCCTCTGGTCCTTCAGAAGAACCACACTCTCAGTGACGGTCACCGGTAAAAACGAGTTCTAGCATGTCTGGAATGTACTAGCGGTAGAAAACACGTTTTTTCTCTTGCTGGGTGGAGGCTTGGAAACGTATCATCGTTCCACACTTTGAAGCCTTGGATATCTGCTGCTGTTGAAAATCAATCATGCCTGGACCAGCTTGAATGACTGGTTATGGCCGGAGAAAGAAATAAGCAGGCCAATAACACGAAAAGAGACGCTTTGATCGAGCTCACCTTATGTACACGTGTTACGTCAACCTCGAGAATACCTCCCGACTGGGAGACCTTGATGAGGTCGTGGGGAGTCGCGGGTTTGCGCAAACTGACAGTCTGGCAGCTTTGCATGGGAATTTGGAACAACCCGCAACTGGTCAACGACCATCTCACTCTCTGGTGAGTCTTCCGGTGATTTCTCTAAGGTATTAGGCTATACTTTACTAGGAATAACTGCTGATGTTCCTCTGTCAGGTACATCTGCGCTACAACCTTTCAATCTCTGAATTGAGACATCGAGTGAAGATGACGTCCAGCTCCGCTACTATACCTCTCGAGATTATTGGCGTCATCCTCGCGTTCCTTCCTACCTGCGACTTGCTTCAATGCCACTTGGTGAGCGCAGAATGGAAGTCGCTCGCTCGTCCTTTGCTCATTTCGAAAACGACTATCGTATTTGACACTTCGCACGACCCTCTTAAAGACGGCGGTTTTCAGCGTTATTTATTCCGATTGCAACGATTTTTCGACAACGAGCTCAACTTTCAATATGTACGAAGGATTTCGATGAACGCCTTTGCATTCACATTCAACCAGCCATTGTGGAAAGAACCCGAGGGCGAGGAGAAGGATCCGATGGACAGAAAATTCGGCGGCGACGATGGTTCGAACATTTTGGCTCGCGATTATGTTCGCTCGTTCATCGAGAACGCGTCTCCTTACATCACCTCCTTGACGTTTGAAGTTGACTTTTTCGCCTTTTTCGGTTGGGAGTCCATGCAAAAATGGCCGTTTCCTTCTCTGCCAGCTTTGACAGACATCAAGATCCAATATGTTCCTACCCGATCTATATCTGCCATATTTCCCCTGCTTGGGGCGTCACGACAACTAAAATCCTTGGAATGCACCTTTGGAACTGCAGACGTCGATGTAGCTGAACACAGTTTCAAGTTGCAAAGTCTTTCCTTGAATTCTGCAATTGTTCCAGCAAAGCTTCCTTCCCTTTCAAATCTAAAGGATCTTCATGTCCACGCTATAGGAAGAACTCCAGCAGAACTCGGTCATGTCGCAAATCTGCTTCAACTTGCTTCTCCTACAGTGCAAACCCTCAATCTTGCACTGCTCCACACTCAAAATGAGCACAGGCATCTTGTCCGATTCCCCGTTGTTTTCCCTCGCTTGAGGCAGTTGAGCGTTTCCGGACCTTCCGACCAACCAAGGCGCCTCGACGTTTTGGAAGTCCTACCTTTATTACCACATTTCCCAACTATGGACATCGTCGCCATCAAACATAGTGCAATATGTCTCAAAGCTCCTTCATTCGAACCTTGGGTGTTTAGACCCATAAACGTCTTGTTACAAAATTGCGACTTCAGCTACACCGGATTATCATCTCTATTTACCACAAAGCGAAACATGATCTCCTTTCATGTCGCTCCGCTCGAAGGGATCCGGTCCCAGTCCGCCATGGATATCTTGCGCTTTGCTAATGATTGCCAGGGATTTCTGCAGCTCTTCGAGTCGACAACCACCAGCGATCCCATACGTGATATGGAGCTCCTTTCCGTCGTTCCACACATACATTGCACATGCTGTCTTTCCATCGTTGGTTTTTCAGCTGGTGCCTTACTTTCTTTCAATGGGAAGGAAGATGCGGGAGTCTGGTTGGCTTTTGCCGATACTATCAACCGTCACTCTTTTCCGGGGATCCAGGAATACTCTATTGGGTCGGAAAGAGAGCCTGTGGAGGTTAGGACTCAAGCAGGGAGAGACGCGATTCGAGCCTTAGAGTTAGCCGTGGAGCAGCAAAATGTTATGCCGTTGAGCACTTTTGTGGAATACTTCGAGGATGACGCACCTTAAAATGACGACTCGATGGCATCTGGCTGTCAGAGATCCCTCTTGGCCAGCATGCGCCGTCCTATAGCTTCGAATATGTGTTGTATTCATCTGTTATTCCTTTCTTTTACCAAGAATGTTGTTAACAAAATCGAGGGTAGCGATATTATTGAGCAAATAGCAATGAAAATGCTTTATTCGTTATCCTGAAAATCCGGCCTCATGTCAAAGGCTCACTTAGTTCGTACCCATCATACAGTTGTCAGATCGCCCTTTATACGATCCTGATGGTTCTACCGTCCCCTTCTCTTAATAACGCCACCGTAAACGCCCCAGCGAGTTTAAATCGTGCTTCATTTATCGAGATTGACGACCAAAATGTTGGTGCTGAACCATAATAATTACAATTGTCTAACAGCATCAAAAGAGAATGAGAGACGTACCATCTCTTAGGAAAATCTGCGCCAGCGCCGACTATTACGGGGCAACTCTGATTTGCAATCTAGTTCCCAATCGCATCAGCAATTGTCCGAAACAACGGGGTGAGTAAAGAAACCTACTCAATCTTCTGCTTTCGCTCATCGTCCTTCTAATCTCTCTTGCCCTCCTCCTCATCGTCCTCATCGAACAATCGCACCGCTGAAGTCAGGGAGTCATTTCCTCTAGTCTAGCCGTGGAATGAATGGCGGCATCGTTCAAATCCGAGAGGAGCGTCTAGAATGGAGTAGTTACCGAGGAGTCAGAGTGACAGACACTGAAATAAGCTTCAGTTTGAGTTGGACGGTGTGCTAGAGCGGTCACTGATGAGAGAAGGGGACGGAGTGAGCAATCGCCTCCGTCTATGTCCTCTGCCCATGAAGTTCCACTGATAACTCCTCTTGAGGGTTGCAGCAGCTGCAAAGGTCAACTATTGGACGTTAGGTTGCTGTTTGTTGCGGTTGTAACAGTGACAGTCCGGATTGTCTGCCATTTAGACCCAAGACTTGGAGCCAGCGTTCCAGTAGTCGGTCGAGGCACCAATTGGGATGGAGGGAGAGATGTGATCCGAGAAACAGTAGGGAGGGCCGATTCGAGCCCTGGCGGCTTTGGAGGTCGTCCACTTCT
>MU271711.1:0-30258 GCA_021432655.1 Atractiella rhizophila
CTGTACACTCTTGCAGCTGATCCCGGAGTACGAGAACTTGGGTTGACTTTGGGGCTTGGCTTCAACTCGATTCCTCAAAGCCAGATTGAGAAGAGTAGAGAAAGGGGAGGTACGGTCATCGATCCCACGGACGGCAATTACGCCCTCATCTACTACGAGAGTGTCTACATGACCAATGTAACGGAACGGCTTGCTATTGAAAGCGAAGGCACTATCAATTTCCTGAATGGGTGAGCATTCCTGCAGTGGACAACTTGCACGTCCAGGAACTGATGCACCATCTACTGCAGAATAAAGCACTCGCCTGGAAAGCCATTTTATCTGAACGAGTCTGACAAGCGACAAATGGTTTTCGAGACTTATGGGCAATACGAGTTTATGAAACACGTCTACGCGAAGTACGACCCGACAAGGTATGATCTCTCCATCTTTTTCTTCCTGTATTGACGCAGTAACGGCTTGGGATGCTAAACAGGTTCAATGTTCGACATTCCGCCGGTCCGTCCGGACTCTGAATCCGTTTTAGTTCTTGCTTCGACTGAACGGGGATACTCCATTGTGACTGAGTTATTATATAAATTTGATGACAGCTCTAACTGAGTATGCTATGATGTTCGAACCTCTCAGAGATGTAAAGAACACAATGGATCAATACGCAAAATGATGTTGGTATTTTTCAGTCTCTCTTCCGAGTCCATTAAGAGACAAATAAGATGGTTGGATAGCTTTGTGCAAGGAAGCAAGTAACAAATTAAGCTAAGCTAACTGTTGCTTTGTCGATTGTACATGCACGAATCGGTGCGATCCATGCATGTTGGCGAACTCAGTCGATAACTTCTAGTTGAATCCTATCCTCGCCCTCGCCGTTACGCCAATCAGTTTGTTGTTGACTCACCCATCATACACGAGGAAGCCCTGTTCTTACACAATGCACCGCCTTCAGCTCTGCGACTCTGCTTCTTCCCCGCACCCACCATATGCCTTTCCACCTGCGTTGTCGATCCTGGGTCTCCTCCTCCCCGGCTTGATGAGTTCGGCCGTCCACCGATCGCTTGACACAAAATTCATACATATAAAGAAAGACACAAATCTGCCTTAGTACAACTTGGTGCTGAGGGAGGATTGCAAGATGTATCTCTCCAACGTCACAGCTTCAGGTTATGCGACCGCCTTCGCGGCATGTTCTTCCATCTTAGCCTCGCTCGGCGCTTCGAAGGTCGCAATGAAGGGATCGGAAGAATGGGAAGCAGGAAGGACGACCGCTCGAGATTATTTCAACCAACTCCAAAAGCCTGCGTGTATTGTCTTTCCCGAAGCTGCTGAGGATGTCCAGACGGCTATGAAAGCCATCTATCACCATGAGGCAGATTACGCTGTACAAGCAGGTGGCCATAGCCAAATGACAGGATGGAACAAGTGCGCTGCGTACTGCCTCTCCAAGTTTAACGCGCTGAAGCTCTTTGAAGTGTTGATGACGGAGTTCTCATTCATTTCGAAGACATGAACAAATTCTCTTACGATGCCGAAGCTGACTCCGTTACTCTGCAACCTGGCGTTCGGTGGGGGGATGTTTTGAAGGGTTTACAGCAATATGACGTGGCTGTAGCTGGAGGGAGATTAGGGTAAGTTCATTGTGTTCTTGTGATAGAAGCTGAGGTGCATGCTCGCCGTGCAGGGATGTAGGAACTGGACTCCTCCTTGGGGGTGGCTTCTGTTACTGGTCCCCCCAAGTTGGCTGGTCCGCCTCGACGATTCGAGAGGCGGACGTGGTATTAACGAATGGGACGCTGGTGACTGCTAGTGCGGATAATGAGCACGCAGATCTGTTCAAATGCCTGAAGGGAGGAGGTAATCGCTTTGGCATTGTGACCAGATTTGAAGTGAGTAGCTGTTTTTCTCTGATAAACATGATGCTAACGAAAGAGCTTCTTCATTGAGGTGGACGCAATACACACCGGTCCGAATGAGTGGTACGGTGGACTATTTCTAGTATACCTGCCACTCTCACCCCGTTTGGAGATGCTGATGCCTAATCCAGTATGACAACTCAACAGTTATGGACCTTTTGGATGCTTTCACGGCATTCGTTCGAGATACGGATGATCCGAAAGCTTGTCTGTTGCTCCTGACATTCTGTATCGCTGCAACTGACTGTTTGAATTCGGTAGCTGTCATGCAAGGCCTAACCTATGGAATTCTGCCAAATGGCACCATCACCAGCACACACCTCGTTGCCCCCATGTACAACGGACCATCATTTCCAGATGGCATGTTCGATGCTTTCATATCTATCCCGCATACGACGTATTTGCCCCTCGGCCCACTGACTTACAACGATGGGGTTGCGACAATCCTTGATTCAGTTCGCCGCTACCTCTTCCTTCCTGCGGATACGTGCTAAAACAACACTTGATCACAGACGACAGGTGGTGGCCCCAGGACGTTCGGGACAAATGCTCAAGTGGGAGACTATGACCTCTTCTACGATACCTTCACTTCATTTAACAACTTGCTGTACACTCTGGCTGCAGATCCAGATGTTCGAGAGCATGGGATGAGCTTCGGGCTTGGCTTCAACTCGATTCCTCAAAGCCAGATCGAGAAGAGCAGGGAAAGGGGAGGTACGGTCATCGATCCCACAGACGGCAATTACGCACTCGTCTACTACGAGAAAATATACAACACGAATGTAACCAAACCGCTCGCCATCGAAAGTGAAGCGACCATCAATTTCCTGAATGCGTTAGTATTTCTGTCGTAGGCAACTTGTATGTCGACTGATATGCGCTACTGCAGAATAAAGCATTCGCCGGGAAAGCCGTTTTATTTGAACGAGTCCGACGAGCGACAAAAGGTTTTCGAAACATATGGTCAATACGAGTTCATGAAGAAGGTCTATGCGAAGTATGATCCTACTCGGTACGTCTGCTTTTTACCCCTATCTGCACTGCTTTAGTAGACTGAGGCACTGGGGATGGAACAGTTTCAATGTACGACATACCAAAGGGCCTTCTGGACTTTGAAAATCCCACGGATTGTGGGAAATCTGCCCGTAGCAATATATTGAATTAGCAAATTTCTCAAACATCAGCTCCTCCTGATTCGAACTTGACTCTTATAAGCCAGCGGGCTATGGGAGTCTTATTTCCCACAATACAAGGTCCGTTACTTACGAATGCTTCTGGCTCTCCCTTTGCCCAGGTTGTGCTCTGTTTATGCCGTGGTGGGCGAAGCAGTGTATTCCACACCTCTTTTTTTTGTTTTCCAAGTTAAAGAACCTCAGCATGCCTCCAGGGCTCCGTTGAAGTTGGAGTAAGCGTCATCGCACGTTGACAAACAACCAGAATGAGGCGGTTGTTTCCTGCTCAACGAACGGGGGAGTTCCATCCTTACGATGGCCGTTGTTGCGGGTCTCTTAGACGACCGTGGTCGAACTTCGATAAGGACGCCATCGATGTCAGTAAGTTCGGTTCACACTTTCAGCAAGTCCACGTTTCTGAGCTCATGGCGACTAGAGAACGGTCTGACGACATGAATCAGGAAGACTTGAGCAAGAATGAGTTCAAGGATGCTGAACAGCGGTGAAGAAAACCAGCAAGAGGGAGAGCGTTATGACCTCGTTGCCTATTCGAATACGGATAGCACAAGTCGCGTTCAAAATAATATATCCCTTCTCTATCTCCAAACATAAAGCTGATACAAGTGTCACAGTCTAAGCGCGCTGTCGGTATCGAAGCTTTAACCGTACAGGGGGGTTTTTCAACTCGATTTGTAGATTGAGGAGGTGCGGCTCCTCTCCGCGCGTGCTGTCCAATAGCCGAAAACTGACCAGATTAAAGACAACTTACCTCCTTTCTACCTGTGAAAATCGAAAAAGAATATTCCACCCATCGGATCATGTGACAGCGTCTGAAATGCGAACACAGTGTGCTGTCTTCCCGAGCATCGTTCACACATACCCTTTCCTACGGTAACCGTTCGACATAGAGTAGGTCGCAGCTGTCCCCCCGGATGCTGGCAACATCACCAGAGCCATTTCAACCGATTTCTCCTTCCAATTTGGCCCGCAACTCAAGAGTTCGGCAACCAGGTCGACCGCATCCCCAACAGACAGAACAAGTCACCAACCAATCAATGGCCAGACCATGTACCCTCCAACATATGGGAATCAAGTTCCGACAGCCTGCTCCATCATTTCAGTGGGAACAGGCTATGCCGCCGCAGGGAATCTCCCTGGACTTGACATCACCATCGCCGTCACTGAACCGTCTTTGTCTATCCCACTGCTGGAGCGTCCGTTGTAGCCAGCTCTACCAACAATCGATGCCATCACTTTGCAGCCTATACCTGCAACAGAGGCTGGAATTTACATCAACCTAGACGACCTAGACGGTTTCACTGATCCTGGGAATATAAAGGGCTGGAATGCAATAATGGGGGGGCGTCAATAGAGGGATGGGTTATGTAAATAGGCAATCCTAGACTTGATATGTTAGTGGAAGCTTGCCTCTTTTTTGCGTTTGAGGTCTTTATTCGGTCAATATTGTCTTTCTCCTCTCCTGGAAGCTCAAGCGGTTACGTCGGCATATCTCAAAAGCTGCGATACTTCTCCGCATTTGTTTCCAGTTATCGGTGCTGGGAGCAGACCGTATCATGCGAAACATGCAATCTCATTTTGTCAATTGATATGTGCACTTGTCAAAAGGTAATTGGAAAGACAGGACGACCAAATGACAAGAAATGTAACATCGTCAGGGAGTTAGATAAATTCTTGTGAGGAAGACATTGGATGCTGGAGGATACAGTCAACTGGGCACAACGGTGGAAATGCCAACCCGCGTACATCATGTAGTGTCCCACTCTATCTGGACACCCAACCTCTTGCATGCCTCCACGAAAGGTTGAAGCTGTTCCTTCGAAGACGTGTCATCCCATCGCTCCACAGAAATTCTGATCAACTTGAGGTGTTTGAAGCTAACCTTGCTATCCATTTCCAGACACTTCGCGAGCTCGGACACCATTGCTTGATCCCTAAATTGATCGTAACGTTCCCAAATCCTCTCAATTGACGCATCCGCAGGGAAGGCTTTCATTCGGTCAAATAGGGTACTGCGGTTATGATTATCGACGCTGACAAGTTCCTTCAACTTTGGAGCACGGGAAATGATGGCGCTTGCTTTTGTCGACATGTCAATGAATGTGGCGCTCCTGAGGTTGGAGGCGAGGGGAGCGTACATATCATCAGGGAAAAGAGGTTTCTCGTCTTCACCATAGCCACCAGCTACGAGGGAGAAGGTTTGGATGGAACTGGCGCCAACGGAGGACTTCAAGATGAATCTATAATCCTCTTCTAATAACACGCGTTGGTAGTGACTTCCAGCGGTCATCTTGAGGGTGTGAAGTTGGTAGGTAGGTTCTGGAGGATGACCTCCTTGAGTATCCCAAGAATCAAATGTATCACCGAGAGCGAGAATCTTGAGCTGAGGCATCTTTGAGAGGAGGCAGAAGAGAAGGGGCTTGGGAAAGTTGAATGCCTCTTGGAAGGCAAATTCGGTCAAAACTGGAAAAGCAAGGGGCAATCCATTTTGAATCGTCGACATTTCTTGTGGAAGGGTCTGAAATTTTCCTTCTGGCTTGATGGCCGCTTCGGGATATGGAACAAAATCATCATTTTGCCAATCTCTCTTGAACCAGGGATCGATGAAGGAGAGGAATTGAAGGTTCTTGTTGCACACTGGAAGACGAAGAAGTTCTACAGTATTCTTCCACGTAGGTAAGCCCCACTTCTCTGCTTCTGTTCGAGTCGCTCCGAAGGTTTGGCGCAGGTATGTGTTCTGTGCTCTTGATCCTTTCAAGGAAGCATCATAGTCGAACACCAGTCGTTGAAACTTCCAACCCGAGATTTTTTGCTCGCTGTCACTCAAAACCTCAATCAAAGCCTCCGCTCCCTTCTTGCTTTTGATCCTCGCAGTGAGGTAGCCACTCCTCAATACCTCCGAAACCGCGTTTCTCCAATTCTTTGCCACTCGCGCGAAGCGGAAGAGGTCCCGCTGATATAGTTGATATTTGATCTGGTATTTGTAGGGGTATCGTTCCGAGCCTATGGAATCTGCTGGACGAGGATAATTGTGGTGTCGCTTGATGGGCACAGAATTCGGCGGGTTGGAGAAACTGAAAAGGTCAGGAGGAGTGGGACGGGCAAGTTTGAATATTTCGACAAGGGTATCCACTGGGAGCGACATCCTGCTTGAGTGCTTTGTGCTGTGGCGGATGGAAGCAAACCGCTTAAAAAAAGGTGGAGGAAGTTGCAGTCAGATCTAGTCAAAGAAGAAGTGAATTCAGTCTTTTTAACAACTCATTCAGTGAGACCTCGTGGTATCAGCCCCGCAGCGAACAAGGAGGTTGGACGCTTATACTTGCCCTAAAGCCTAGCTTTGTTGAAGGCCCAGCCAATATTAACTAATCAGCTTTCAATGCTGGGCGAAGTGCATCTTGGAATTTGATACCAAACATTCTCATTCTCTTTCATCCGCATTCCTAAGATTAAGATGCTTGCAGTTTCATGCGCAACCATCATCTGGTCCTCTGCATTATTTGACAAAGCATTGTGTGAATGTAGAACACGTGCACACCAGCATCATTGTTGCTGTTCCGAATGGCCATTTCTCATTTCCAACCTGGAATTATTAGAGGAGAACCCTGCAGCTAGCAACCAACGTTGTTCTAGTACTACTTGCCTTGTCGTGCCTCTGAGGTCCATCATTTTAATGATGTCGACGAGTTAGAAAAGTGATCCATAGACCTTCCTGCGATATGGCAGGATATGAGAAGAGTACGGCTCCCTTTTGCACGCGCGTCAACACTTTGTCAGGTGCATCATTAGCGTCATCCTTGATGTTGGTCCCAATGGATGATGACAGGGCTGAGGGAACTGGGGAAGTATCAGCATGTGCCTGTAATGCAAGCGACACAGGTAGGACTGCCGAAGGGGGATAAGAAATGTCGTTTACGTTTTCAAGTTAGTTTCGCTTCTCAGAGATATGAAAAGGCAGCAGAACTAATAAAGTTTATCACAGGCTTGTGGATCGGCTACAGGGATTCAACCAATGCGAAATCTCTATTATCTACAACGGGGATACCCATACTTTCATTGGCATTCGTTGAACAAGACCGCCGCAGGACGATGGCTGTCAAGTGCGCTCTACCTTTGTGAAGCACGGTACGAGGAACACGTGATTGCTATCAAGCATGTTCGGTATGCATCTACAGTTGCGAAGAAAAGGACCTTGAAAGGCAAGCAAAGTTTGAATCAGCATCGGTACTCTCACCTGAGCAGTGACGTGCTCAAAAGAAGGCAGCGGTAATTATTCGATGAAACCAACGCAATCAGATAAGCTCTGTCTCATTCACTCAGCACGCATTGTGGACAGATCGTGTAATATCAATTCTTCGTCAACTGCAAACCATAACCTCTTCTCAAGCAACCTCAACGAGTGAGGTGGATCGGAAAGTCAGGGAACTTTGCGTTACCCCTTAGTTACACGGTGAAGATAGTTCCTTTGTTTGGTTCGCTTTTACACATGTTGTGTGTAACGACGACGACTGAAAAAGTTTCGGGGTCTATATGCTTGTTTTTTAAGCTTGCGGTGTAAGTTGGTAGTTTCTACAAATTGCAATGGATGAAGTATGGCATCGAAGTTTATAGTGCATTAGAATGCCGAAGTTTTGTACCATAGGAGTCCTGTTTGCGTTGTTAGTGTCGAATGAAGGAGGAACATGCCTGAAAACGTACCTATTAAAGAGACAAAGTATCCCACGAACTGGAGCGGTGTTATAGGGGTCGCATATATTACGGCAGAACCGGCTATTAAAATGATATCTTTCCTGTCTCCCACGGTTGCATTCGGCTTGCTGTCAACAGAATGGAGGAATCGGAACGTACACTACTTTACTTAAGCTAAGAATTAATGAACTTAAACCAATGAGGTAAGTGGCTGAAATGTTGAGGGCAAAGGCCAGGAAACAGTTGCTGAAAATGACGAGGAATCCAAGCTGGCGGAGAGCGCCAAATGGCGCAAAGCCTTCGATCGGAAGGATGAGGACGGCATTGATGACAAAGGAGGGCGGCGCGAAGAGCATGAGAGAGGAGAGGGGATTGAGCTTGAAGTTATGAAGGATGAGCTGGATCGAGGTGACACGAAGCGCTTCGATCACAACAGCAGAGCACTATGATGCTGCTCAGAAACACTAGAGTCGTCAGAGGAGGAAGGACGGACTTGTATGAGGAAACCTGTGAGATTAAATTGCGCTTCTGCATATGAAGCCACGGCCACTCCGAGGGATATTACAGTGACTATCTAGTAATAAGACGGGGATACGACGAAGGGTAAGGGGACGAACCAATGATGAAAAGCTTCTGGCTAGGTTGTTTGAGGCCAAGGAGAAAGGACACTAGTGTGACTGCCACCGGAGAGAAGGACTTCAGCATGTGGATGTAGGCCACACTGTTGTGTCCAACATCAGCTTCATTCTCCAAAAGGGAACTACCTGCCTTATGTACAGGTATGCCCAATTGGAAAAGAGCAGAGACAACGAAAACAATACACCTATGTTGCAATTTCAGCGTGGACTCGAAAGGGAGCATCTTTCCTACAGATCGGCATGACGTTTCGCCAATAAACTTCCTTGGAATAAATGTTCTTCTGGGGGCTCCCTTCTTGCTGGAGTAGTTGCTCCTGCAGCTGTGCGTCTGTTTCCTTAGGCGCGGTAGTTACAGGAAGGGGTATAGCTTGAGACTGTGTAGGTGTTGCAGAAGGCATATTGACTAAATTCGTGTACCGTTTGAGTAAGGTAGTCGCTATAGACTGAAAGGCTAGGTGTAACGTTGTAAGGGTGACAGGGTAGGGAAAACCATAGCCGCCTTTTTCGACTGGATCCTGTGAAAATTCAGGGACAGAATAGGGGATAGAAGGTCAAGGACGAACCATGATTTGCTTGTTGTAGAGAATTACACCTGAAGAGATGCAGATCCACACGAGTATCATAACCCTTCATAGGGAGACTGCATTTAGGCTCTACATTACGACTTAGAGAAAGGATATAATACCAGGCAGCTGCTCCACATGTTAGCGTGTGTCACAGAAATCCTGAAACCTTACGAGCAATGTTCGCCCATGGCGCTCTGGGGACCTCCTTCACCGTTGGCGGTGTGCCCACCATTGGAGCTCTGACCGGTGGATCTGTCATCCTGTTCTTCCCGTCCAGTTCATCTTGAAGCTGCTCTTTGATGAGTACCATCGTTGTTTTCTGGACGTCTGTCAGTCTCTTGATCCAAACCTCAGGACAATGACCGCTCACCGAACAGAAAGTGGTCTATATTTCGCGATAGAAGCTCGATATCATCAATGAGCGTTTCGTCACAGGCGTCAAAGAAACGGCAGCAGAAATAATGTGAATGGAAAGCTCTCGTCTTGTCTTCTTTCTCGACTGCGGGACCGAGGCGATGTGTCCCGTGTCCGTAATTCGTGACCACCAAACTTGGGAAGGCCTTCTCAAAACGACAAAACCATGAATTCCCTCAGTCGGACCCTTTTTCGTGGCCTTAGAGCGAATAGGAGTCTCCATACGACCCCTTCTGTCCGATCAGAGTCTTTGTTTGTGGTATGTCGAAGGTTTCCAGAGAGAGAACCAATCATGGCTCATGAGAATATCAGCACCGAGACTCGTCTTACAACAATCCCTCCGTATGTTTTCACATTTCGTGTCCAAGTCAAACACTCAAGATGTGGTTGTGAATAGCTACCCTTTGAATTTAATGCTCAAAACCTCAAGGTCGCAAATACGATCGTCGCGCGGTACCCTCCACAGTATAAGAAGGCAGCTGTTATTCCACTGTTGGACCTTGCACAACGGCAGAATAAGGGATGGACGAGCTTGAGTGCTATGAATTATGTGGCCAAGTTTCTGCAAATGCCGCCTATGAGAGTTTATGAGGTTGCCACGTTCTATACCATGTTCAATAGGTGCGCTCTCTTTTCTACTTCACTTGTGGTGCACAATGTTGAAGGGTGCCTGTTGGGTTGAAGAGAGCCAGTGGGAGAACATTTCGTCCAAGTCTGTACCACCACACCGTGCATGCTCATGGACTCGACAGCAATTGTAGAGACTATCCTGAAGCATTTGAAGATCGGTCTGGGAGAGACAACACCGGATAAGAAGTTTACTGTCATCGAAGTTGAATGTCTAGGTGCCTGCTCAAATGCTCCCATGATACAAATCAATGACGAGTACTACGTTCGTTGCTTATTTGTCTTCGATGATTTGAGGACTCACGGGGGATGTAATAGGAGGATCTTACGCCGGAAACAACCATCAAGATCTTAGACGAACTTGCGGCAGGGAGGAAGCCCAAACCTGGGCCACAGAGCACAAGACAGACGAGCGAAAATTCTGCTGGCCTAACCACCCTCCTTGAGAAGGTTTGTCTCCCTCTTTTGTGATGGAATCTGTGAACTAATCTGTCTTGGATACTGTAGCCTCCAGGACCAGGACAGTTTTGCACTGCTGAGTTCGCATGATTTCGCACAAAATTACTACATTCACACCTTTGTAACATCCTTTGCATACTCAGGGCGCCTAACTCGCAATACTTATTTGCCCATTTCATAACAACTATATTAGCATTCTCTGGCAGCAGTTTGTTGTAGCGAAGAAAGTGATGATGTGGACATCCACTAATTTACATCCACTCTCTTGTTGATCACACGTGCATAACTGTTGCCTGCATTGTGATCGGGTTGCCGTTCCCCTCGAAGGTACAAAAGACGACAACTTTTTGCGCTCCCAATTCTTGCTCATCGCATTCTCCACATTCTGAAAACGCGTCCCATTCCTCAATACGGTATGCCTGCTTCGAGCATGCTTCGTCTTTCTCTGCGACCCACATTAGCACTTCGACGCGGCTTCCACTCGACTTCAACCCTACATAAGCGGGTGATCAAGCCTTTCTTCCTGGCTGATATTGGAGAAGGCATTGCAGAATGCGAGGTAGTGAAGTGGTGAGCCCTTTCTTCGAGCCATACAAAGAATAGAGGGTAATAGGCACTGTGGTAGAAGGCTTGTGAAGCCACCTAAGGAACTTGAACGCTTTGATCCAATATGTGAAGTCCAATCTGACAAGGCTTCAGTGGAGCTCACTTCTCCGTTCGATGGCAACCTTGTGAAGACCTTCTGCGAGCAGGGGGAGATTGTGAAAGTTGGGAGCAAGTTGTGCGAGTTTGAGGTCGAGGAAGATGTCTTGGATGAGGAGGCACAAGAGGACGTTAAACCTGCGGAGGAAGAGCACCGCGAGAACCAAGAGAGGGGAGAACTAGAGGTCAAGGAACAGGAAAAGGAGGACGCAAAAGCAGAGGAAAATGTGTTTGTCCTTGCTACTCCGGCAGTACGACGAGTAGCAAGGGAGGAAGGGGTTAACCTGTCAAAGATCACCGGGACTGGGAAAGGAGGACGCATAACGAAGGAGGACGTGTTCGCTGCAGCCTCTGGCGCGTCTCCGTCTGCCCCATCCTCTGGATCTGCACCTGCGCCGACCCAGTCAGGCTCCGCGGTCTCTTACCAAACGCCTTCCTTTGAGTCTCTCTCGACCTCATCAGCTGAACCAGTGTCTCGTCCTCTTTCCACCGTCCGACGCGCTATGTACAAAGCCATGACATCCTCTCTGTCAATTCCCCACTTCACCTATTCCGACGAGATTGACGTGACGGAACTGGAAAAGATGCGGCTGAAGCTGAACAAATCAATTCCTTCGCGGTTCAAAAAGGAGCTGTCTCGGAAGGAGAAAGAGCCAGCCGACCGTGTACCTGAAGGCTCGAGATTCGATCGGCTTACTATGCTACCCTTATTCGTCAAAGCATTATCTTATGTCCTACGTGATCACCCCATCTTCCGATCGAAACTTGTTGTGCCTGATGGTCAACTCGAGAAGGCTACACTCTTAGAATCTCCAAAAGGATTAATTTCCCTCGCCCTTTCATCTCCTCTCGGTGGTGGCCTCTTTACTCCTTGCCTTCCAAACGTTGGCGATGCCACAGTATTTGAGGTTGCGTCGACGATAGCCTATCTCCAATCTCTCGCTCTTGCTTCTCCGACTCCCAAGTTCCCCGAGCCATTCAGAACTCCCGGCACCATCACACTCTCCAACATTGGGTCAATAGGAGGAACTTATACGCATCCTGTCATTCCTCCAGGAGGTCAACTTGCCATTGGTGCCTTGGGGAAGGCAAAGGTGCTGCCTCGTTACGTGGGAAAGGAGCAAGAGATTGCAAAACGAGAGGCGGTTGCTGAGTATGAGGGAGAAGAAGCAAGCTGGGAGCCGAGGCTGATCATGAATGTTTCCTTCAGCGGAGATCACAGGGTCGTGGAAGGTATGGAGTTAGCTATGTTGGTGAAAGATTGGAAGGAATTGGTGGAGAATCCAGAGAATATGATTGGTCTGGGACGATGAGTATCTATTAATTTGTGTTGCAAGTGTATTTCTGCATCAATTGATTGTGATATTCCATGGATCACAAACATGGAGGCAATTTGTAATTAAGTACAGACTTCGTTGACAACGCTCGCCTGTCACCTGAATTCTCCATGTTCTTCCGCAGCAAAGTCAATCATCTTCATAATTTTAGACACGCATTCTCTCGGTGGTAAGGACGAGCAATAAACTTGAGGTGCCTTGATGCTCGTATGGCTTCAACTAAGATAGTCTCACTCGTTATACGTACCCTAAGCAAACCAATAAGCAACCGGCTGAAAACACAGGCACAAGAGGTTTGTCCTTCCTACTAACACGTCTCCTCATTTGCTAACTTGGTGGGTGCAGCATCCATGGTTTCGTGAGAGAGTATTATCACTAGCCCAGGTGATCCTCTTTAGTGTATACCTAGTCAGACGACGGCTAGCTGAGTAGCAGGAACCCAGTTTATGCACAGGTCGGAGATGAGGGTAGGTTCCTGTGCTGTCCCTTCGAAATGATAATCTAACTTATCAATGATTAGATGCGCACAGGGCTACTGAGGGATCCGCTAGAAGCTAATGTGCCCATACGTCCGCTGAATGAGGCAAAGGCGATCCAAGTATTGTCTCTGCTTCCTTTCTTGGACCCAGCTGAACACAGCTGACAGAACGGCGCAAATTTCATTTCAGAATCTTTTCTCTTCGCGGTGGCACTGGCACTAAGTTTGTAGCTTCTCTTTCCTGGGAAGTCTTCCGTTGATATTGTGCAATATAGTTTTAGGAGAAAGCTATCGAGGTTTGCTCCTCGCTCAAAGTTCGGCACGGAACTCCTAACTCAGATGTCTTTGCAGGTTACCGAAAAGACACAAACCGTCGAAACTATGTGGATGAACAGCTCGACAATCTCTCAGGTCAAATAGCAGAGTTAAAGTGCGTTGAAGTCTAAGCGGGATAAATTACCTGACTCAACTAAATGTTCGCAGTAATCGAATACACTCAACCAACCAAGAACTTCTAGAACGGCTGAAAGAGACAGAGGCAAGTCGGGATCTTTTCCTTGGAAGAGAAGATGAGTACTGACATGGCCCAAACGACGTACTTAACCCCATTGTGAAATTTGTCCGTGCGACAACATAATACAGGAACGATCCGAAGAATTGAAACTGATTATAGAGAGGATGCTGGAGAGTGCATTAAGAGGGAATGTTGTGCTCGATGCTGGTGTTGAACAAAAACGAAAAACTACGGACAATAGTAGACTGATCAGCTTTTTACATCCTCCTAATAATGAATAATTTGAACTCTTACAAGGCAGCTCTGTTTCCCGTAATTCAACAAAGGGTGGGGCAACACGACCTTAACATGGACTGAAAATGGGTTCGACGGACCATCAGCATCGAGCAGCTAAAGGGGAGGGATGGACGAACATGAACAACAGCTTTAGTCGTAGAAGGAGTGCCTACCAAAGAAACGCACATTAATACCTCCAATGAAGCATCGAGTAGTATGAAGTATCTATACCTAATCCACCGTAAACCTGCCCGTACGAGGTTGTCCACGTAGGAATCGAGCCAGATCCCCTCTTTACTGTAATAGTGTGACGCTGAGGACCTTGTTCCGGGGATGGTCGCGCATAATACCACCGGAGAAGCTGACCGTCACTCTCCCAAGTCCCACTGGATACGGAGACGTCGAGATCCAGTGCCCAACGGTCCTCTTCATCGGAATCGGAATCAACGGACAGATTTGTCTCTCTTCGTGCTTGCTCCTTGCCCTCATCTTCTCGAATTTGCGGAGCGATGTCGCGCGGATGGGCTGCGTAGTGAACATGAGGGACGTAGACAACTGTGGCGAGGCCGTCCGATGCAACGTCATCGAAGGCGACTTCAATAGTGAGAGTAAAGGTGGAAGACTTGATGTCAAAATTGATATCCACTGGTTTACCAACGGTTGCCATCGGATAAGGCCGACAAAAGGCACTGAGAGCTCGAGTTCCATCATTCAGTTGAAGCATCTCCAGTGTCGACTCAGTAGTTCCCATTGTCGCCAGACTTTCCAGCGTAGGACCTGTGAGATGAGTGCGAGAGCCGTTGAAGGGAACCTTGGAGAGCTGAGTCGTGGATTCATAAGGTGTGTAATTTTGGGAGGTAAGGCTCTGTGACGACGAGGAAAGGAATGTCTTGCTAGGCGGTCCCAACGTCAAGGCACTCCTTTCTCGAGCCTTCATCCTCGCATCATCCGCACTGAACAAGCTGAAGTCCTCTCCGTTCCACAGGTCGCCATGCTCGTGCGAGCTGTTCGGCGCATACGTCCAAACGGTATAATTGAGACAGTTGCCTCCATCGCAGGCATTCAGGGAAGCATCTAGCGCTCGCGTCTGATTGCTGTAGTTCCCGTCTTTGTACGCTTGCTTGTCATCCAGGTCGAAGGGGATGCCAATCTCTCCTATCATCGTAGGGAAGTCCCCCATGCAATCGAATGTATCTTGTCGAAGGTATCCAAGCTGATCCCGAAAGCACCGCCGGATGGCGGCTTCACCAATTTTGATGGCGAATGGTATTCCTAGATATTTGCCTCTCAAGGACTCCCATGGCGTCGGCGTTAAACCAGTTCTGGACAAGTGTCAGTCATCCCAAGTAGCGAAGAAGGTAGCATCCGTACCCAATGTTTGGAAATAAGGGTCCTACAGTGTCGTCAGTTGCGGAAAGAAGAAGAATACACTAATACTCACAGTCCGTCATAAAAATGAGTGCTGTAACATGCACGCCCGTTGAAGAGAGCTTTCGTCTGTTCATCGCACGGAGACGGAACATGGAAGACAGGTGTGGCGAGGAAAACGATTGCTTCGCGATGAATTTCTCGAATCATGAGAGCCCATTGCCTCCAGAACGGGTAAAGATAATCGGAATCGTAGTGTACCTGCCTTTTCGAACGGGACGGAGATTTGAAGTAGTCGGGTTGGAGAAGTTGCTTTTGTCTCAACGTCCCAGACGCCGTGTTGAGCCCAAATGCACATCCCAAGCTTCCAATTCGGATCTCTTCTCCAACCCCACGGACTAAGGCCGTCTGGCTCACTCTGCGGATCAAGCCACACCGTCTTCCCTTTCGGATCCCAGGTGCAATCACCGTCCCTCTTGCTCCCTAGACTTGTGAACTTGTAGTACTCCACTTTCATGGCCTCTCCCATACCCAACCTCATCCCTTGAAACGGAGTAGGCATTGCTCCTATTCGTAAAACGCACTCTTCTCCGAGTTCGAGCAGTTTTTCTCTCCCAGCCAAACCTCCATTCGGCTCGTTCCAGGAATCCCAACCAATCACGCAGCTGTCGAGCAGATCCCCAGCGTCCCGGACTGCTTCCATGAGCTGACGGCATGCGGTGAAGTAGTGCATCTGCAACCAGTCTTGAATGTTCATTCCGTCAATGATACATTTGGGGGCAAAGTCTCGCCCAGCGAAGAAGAGGGTGTTGAGGGTTTGACAGGCAAAGTGGTCGTAGTTGGTAGCCCAAATCATCTTCGGGAAGTCCTGTGACGTCTCTGGCGTCTGATGGCCTGCAGGCGGCCATTCGCAATGGACTATGGCAGCGTTCGTTGCTTGTGAATGAAGTCAGCCAATGCCTACAGCCTACCGGATGCACGCACCCATAAAGTTCCGCGGATTCAGGCCACAAGCAATGACAGCCCAATATGGAGCACCGTCGCCTCCTGAGAACCGTGAGAACTATCGAAAGGGGAGAGCTGTTTAGCTCGAGAGTACTGAAGGACAAAAAAGGGGCTGACGAGGTCCTGATGAGGGTCCATGTAGACTCGAAATCCATACTCCTTCACCTTCCTTAGCATCCTAATCGTGTAATGGATCCACTCGACATCATACTTTCCCCTGGATAAAGAAAGTGGAAGGCAAATTACACAATGCCAACAATAGCAACAACACCGCACTGGAGGGGAAAGGAGCAAGTGCTTACGGTCCATCATGCTCAATCGCTTCCCAAGTAAAAAAGATATCTCAAACAGTTGAATCCCCACTCCCTCAGACGCTCAAGATGCTTATCTGCCTCCCCGTCGTCCAACCCAAAAACGGTATCCACAAAAGCTGACGTCCACGCTACCAGGCGTGTCCACCGACTCCCAGAACCCGTCCAGTTTCCAACTCGGCCTCCCACGAGGATTCTTCGCGGAGGCACAAGCATTTACACCCCGTAGTAAGAGTACGCGACCGTGATTATCCCTGAAATTCGACGAGTTGGCGTGAACATAAAACGGCGGAACGGGCTCCCCTGTCACGGGAGAATGTGTTGGTGGGAGGGGCATTTCGTTCGATTCGTGCAGTATGGTGGCAAGTTGGTCGTTAGGGGTGAATGATGAATACTGGGCCTTTGCCTTGACCCTTTTGTGCTCAGCCCTTGTCTGGAGAGAGTCGTCGCCGCCGTCTTGTCATTCCCGATGGATGCTGACCCAGAATCGTGGATGGCCCTATCATTGGCCGAATAAAACGACACGGTCCCGACTTTCGGATTGGACGACTTTTTGCAGCTTTCTTAGTATTTACGCATCCAAGCACGCTTGCCTGTCTTCTTGACGCTTGTGCATACAAAAAAGCATAAGCAGAGAACGATGGGCGCCGAAAATAGTAGGTAACCTAGATGCTATACAAACATTTGTTCAATTTCGTTTACAGCAACTTCTAGTTTACATCACCACCAATCAGTGCGCATACTGTTATATCCAATTAGCCCAATCTCTAGATCAGGTACCGTAGGAAAGAGGACAGACCTTCTGGACATAAGCCTGCGCCTCCTTTGTAAACTTTGCCTTGTCGTTCGAGTAGACCTCAGCGATGGAGGCGACAAGGGCATCTTCCGCTAAGGAAGAGGCAGCAACGAGTCAGCCCGTCCCTCTTAGCCAGATCAAAAGAGCGTACGATTGGGTTCGGCTAGAAGTTGAGAAAGAGCGCGGAGGACTGTGATCAAGCAGCCAAGATTGTCAGAAGGAATGCATTATGAGAGATATCCAAGACGAACCTTGATCAATTTTTGTAGATGGCTTCCATTGGTCCGGTTTCCTTGCACTCAGTCAGTTGTTTGCTCTGCTGCACGGACCAAGAAAGGACAAACAAAAGACCAATACAGATTCCGCCGTCTTCTGTGATGTTTGGATGATATATTCTCGTGAGCTACACGATGGAATTGGCATCAACATGAAGCATCAAGACGATCCAGACGAATCACGCACGAATTTAACCTGCAACGCATTAAAATCTCACTTCCCATTCTCTCAATCATACGAGGAAGAAAAACCGTACCACTGGTGCCTATTGCCATCCAAGCAACGCGAAACACAGGTAAGACGCAAACAGCGCGGATGATGAGCTCATCGCACCTTAAATGGGTAATCTAAAGAGAACCTGGGTATATCGTCAATTTTGTTAAGACACAAGAGAAAGTCGCGGACGTGATATCAATCTTGAACTTGCCGCCAGCGTAATACGGTTCGGGTCCTTCAAGTTGCAATCACTGTTGGATTTGGGATGGCGCATAGAAGGCAGACGAACCAGTGAGGACTCCAACCCAATGATAAAGGTTGCTCTCATCGGGATTGACATCGATGCCCTCTATGCCTTCCTTCTGAATGTCTGCGTATTCTTTTTGAATTCTTCTGAGTGCTGCCATAGCGTATGTCGTATGTCTTGATGTGTCGTTATCTGAAGTTTGGAAGACTTATGCACAAGACTAAAGACCTAGTCAGGTGACCTAATCACTGTTGAAACGGAAATGCATGGCCATACATAGACACACATTCGAAGCAAAGTGGCACGCGAGCACGTTCGACTTTATCCCAATCCAAGGGGAGAACGTGCCCTTGGCCGTACTATCGTTTATAACCCCCAGATAACCCCTCGTTCGACTCCCTAGACGTCCTTAGATCTCTTCGCAAGAAATATCAAAGATGCACAGAGTTACCCTGCCTCCACTTTCCAGTATTATCAAGGATTGTGACCTTCCCAGCGAGTTCTCGAAAAAGGACTCCGTGAGAACTTCCCTGATAACTCTCAAACGTCACAAATGACATGTATATATTCTGGATAGGACACAAACGGGTCTCCCAATTATGTACGACGGTCGACACGACCAGCGAAACAAGTCGGTTCCTATGTAGTGGACATTCCCTCCCAAACTCCCACCCCGACCCCAGATCCATCACCCTCAATTACTCCTTCAAATCCCACTTCGGTTGCAGCGGCAACAAAAAAGACGACGAGGAAAGTCTCACGGAAGGTGTCGCACTCTTTGATAGAGAGGAGAAGGCGCGAGAAGATCAACGACTGCCTCGACACGCTCAAGAATATCGTCCCCCAATGCCAGGAACAAATGAGCAACAAGATGGCTGCGAAGCAGCAAAAGCTAGAAATGGCCAAGAAGTGCAAGAGGAGAAAAAAGAAGGATGAGGCACAAAACGAGGAGCTTTTGGAGGAAGAGGAAGATGGAACTGGGGCTGGATTGCACAAGCTCGAAATCTTGCAGGTACGTCCAATTCTCCATCTTTAATCGAGTCCTGACAAGAGGAGCAGGCGACAGTGTCTTACATTCAAGAGCTCCAATCAGCTCTAGACTCACTTCGCGCAGCTTCTCAAGCCTCGCCTACCTCTCGCTCCTTTCCCACCCCTTCATCCGTTAACACGTCCACCTCTCCCTCCGTGTCCCCTCGTCTTGGGTTCAATGCAGCTGAGCCTCCTGCTCTTATCTTGCCACCACCCTTCTTCGCTCTTCCCGCAGGCAGGAAAGAGGACGAGGATTATGCGGCCACCGGCCTTTTGAGCCTGCGCTTCTCTTAGTCGTTTGAAAGCCATGACGGAGATGATTATTCCATATGTTATGTGATTTCTCTTTCCATTTTCCCATGCATCTGGCAGTACCAAAAATGTTGTACGAGTTTTACTATGTCTCAAATGGAATCGAGAGCAAGTGCGGTTGCTTGAAATATTGATAGTATTGGCTGTATAATTTTCAAGGTTACAGTATCAGGAATAGGTCGAGAGTACCGTCTTTGCCATGACCTGGCAAACTGGCACTTGAACAGATTGATTGAAAACTATGCATGAACAAGAAGGATTGAACGCAAGTTTAGGTAACGTCAAACGCTGAACTCTTGAAACGAAACGAGGGGTGAAGTGGACGGATTGGACTGTATATTGATGGATATCGCTGCATGACGGGAGAAAGTAAAAACGGGAAGGAGGGGTAGATAGAAATACAATGCCGACGTCGAACTGGAGAACGAGGTGAGCAAACGTGAGGGTAATCTAATCCGGATCGAAAATCAAGTACCAAAAATTGTTAATCACCAAGGTCATCTAAAGTGCCCTTCCAGTCCCACCCACATCTGAATTATTGCGAGCGTTGAACTCCTCCAACTCCTCAGCCGGGGTCTCGGGGAGCGCTTCATATCCCTCCCCTTCCTGACCGTCCCAAGGATTCCTCTCCCCATCCTCTGTCGTACTAGTCGCTTCGGTCATCATGCTTTGTTGTCCCACACTACTCGCATGGCTAGACTGATGTGCCAGTGGTGGACGGAGCGAGCCCGAAGTTGGGATGGGAGGGATGACGGGAGGTTCTGAAGGAATAGTAGGTGTGGCAGAAGTTAATGGTTGAGGAATCGAAGGAGCAGGTGCGGAGTCGTCTGTAGAATGGGAGGAGCGAGGACGACCCCCTTGCATGTGGATTTGATTGGGAAGGGATATTGGAGCAGAGACGATTGATGCGGCCTGCAAGCCGGAGGAAATGATGGAGGAGGAGGCTGTGTGAGATTCCCTTCGACCATGGCGATGAAAGAGAGAGGAGAGACCGGAATGGTGTGAGTGGCCAGTATGCTGAGGTGTCATCTGCCGAGGTGTAGCTACTCCGCTGCCACCACCACTGCCGCCACCTAAGCTCACGCTTCCACTGGGCGACGCATGAGGGACTTCCAAAGAGTGTGAAGAATCGGTCCGCTGACTGGACTGGAGTTGTTGCGACTGTTGAGACTGTCCTCCATTCTGTGCCTCGCGCTCCCGGGCTTCCCGCTCCTTCCTCTCCCGCTCCGCCTCTTCCAGTAAGCTCAAGCGCATCGCCTCCATCACCATCAGCTCCTCCAAATCTTGTCCGCTCATCACCAACTGTCCTTCCCCATTTCCGCGGCGCCGGGAGCGCCGGCCCTCTTCTTGACCGTCAGCAGATGTGCGACCAGAAGTGATGCCAATGGGAACAAGACGGTCTGAAATGCCGCTTCAAGTCATGAAAGCCGCTATGCCAATAAAACGCACCTCCAACTTGCCGGAATACCCAGCGTCTGTTTGCGCGTCGCGCGATTGTCGCTTGCACTGCAGCTAATTTCGCCTCCCAATTGGGATGAATGTGGTCTGTTTAAGAATACTAATAAGAATGAATTGTTACATGGAGAGAGTGTACTCACCGACGAGGACGACTTCTGGCGAGTTTGCAGCTATGCTCTTCCGTCTCCTCTGTCCATCCCTCGACGAACCTTGAGGCATTTTCGACTAAGCGACTCTAATCAGCTCACAGGAAGAACTTGAGAGACACACGTACATCGGTATCAGATGACAAGACTCTAGGAGGGTCGTAGATAATGCCAAAGTTGGGTACACCGCAATATGGACATGAAGCGGCCTCGGAGGTCGGGTTCGTGATCGTCGGGTCTGCACGTTTTATTTGGATGAAACATTCTGTGCAGATTTCCTGCTGACAGCATCGTGATCTGTTTATGAGAGGGGAATAGTTTCTTCATCCCATAACATCATGAGAAAGGGAAGGACAAAGAGGTTAAGGAAGGACGAACAGGAAGCAGATTGGACATTCTACCGCCTCCCCCAGATAAGAGGATATTTCTCCCTTCTTTTCCTTCTCCCCAGGACCAAAGGGGTAGATGTGTGGAGGATTCGCGAGAACGGGCGGAAGTGGAAGCTCCTTCTCTTTCCTCCTGCCCGCATGAGAGGAAGGAAGCATTGTGCTCGAACCTCCTCCACCTCCAGCAGCCTGCGAAGAAGGAGGCAGATCTCCGCCATCGCTCATGAAAGAATTGCTGAGGCTGGAAATTTCTCCTCCTCCTCCGGACGACCCAGTGCCGAGAAGTCCCCCAAACGCACCTCTCATCGCCCCCTCATTCGCCGCCCTCTCCGCGGCTCTCCTCGCCTGCTCTCTCGCCTCCTGACGCTGAGCCATTTCCTCCTCCGCCTCCTTGATCGCCTTCTTAACTCTATCCCTCGCCATCTGATCCGCTTCCTTCAACTTGTCCTCAATCTCCTCCTCGCCCCAGCTTGATTCGTAATCCTCCAAGCCACGGAAGAACGGCGCCAATCTCCTATCGACTATGAGTCTCTGGACTATAGCTCGGTTGTAAGCTTCCGGTTGGGGAGTAGAAGCGTAGACATGGGAAACGGGCAGGATTCTACCTCCGTCTACGATGGTGTCTATGTCGATTGGAGGGGTCGCTTGGCGCGGTGGGGAGGATGAGTGTTTGCCGTTGTTCCCGCCTTGGGTAGAGTGATTCTGGCCCATCTTGGGTGTGCTGAGCCTGCAAGCAAAGGGAGATGGTCGTCGTTGGTGGATGTGAGCTCCGAGAGTTTGAATTATGACCGCATTCCAGCCGAGTCGCGTGCGCATTTCTCACTGAGCTTGGGGTTTCAAAAGGAGGGACATGATGAAAGTATCGTCATCGCTAAATAGAGGAATGACAAACGAAGCAGACGGGTTACAGGTTGAACGGCATGTTGTTACATTCTTACATCCACTGAGCAAAGCACAAGACATCGTAACAAACGGGTAGCATGGATTTACTCCGTCTTTTCCCTCCCTTGGGGCTGGTCAACAGGGCCCATAGTCCCAGGAGCCCAACGGCCATACCACCAGCTCCTACTCTGAGACGATGCTGCACTAGCAGGAGAACCGTGTCCATCATCTCTGATATCGCTAGAGGGGAAGCTCCTCCTCTTGTCCCATCCTTCCACCTCTTCGCGACGGATGTCCTCGTAGGAGAAAGCACCAGCACCACTCCCGCTACCCCCGTATCCAAACGATTGCTCGATCCTTCGTGCAACCGGATCGCGAGGCGTCTCCACAGCACTAACGCTCCGTCGATTCAAGGAGCTATTTGCAGAATTCGGTGGTCGTCCCATTCCCATTGCACCCATAGAGAGAACGGAAGGCGTAGATCGACTCGGGATGGAGGCAGGAGGGGAAGGTGCAGAACTGAGGTTATCCAAAACTTGTAGTTCCCGCTCGATCTCTTCCCTTCTCTGCCTCAGGGAAGCCTCCTTCTCCCTTTCGTGATAGGCATTAGAGCTTGATCTCGCACTCGCGCTTCCATTTCCTGACGTTCCAGCACGAGCGGCAGTCGCCGCCGCTTGCGCGGTCCGTGTACCCATCGGATGAAAGAGAGCTGAACCCGCAGCGATGGCTGATGGTCCATAGGTTCTCAAGATGTTGGTAAGAGTTGCAGGAGACCATGGAATGGAGGGATAAGCATCCACGGCATTTGCGGGAGGTTGATCTGACGGCGGTAGTGGAGGAGGATTGTTTGTGGACCCCACTGATTCTGCCAGTGCCGCAGGCAGGATGACCTCCTTCAGTGCTCGGAAAGCACGACGGATGTACTCCAATCCTGCTGCTCTGGCTTTATCCTTCGCGTCCGCAATGGCCGCTTCGATTTCTGGCTCGTGAGTTGTTAGGAAAGGGTGGACGAAGGTGACATAGACAAATGTTGATCCCTTAATTTCCATGCATCGTCATTCAGATCTATATTTCCACAGGACGAAAATAACGCACTTGGATTTGAGGGAGTGTGAGCCAGAGGACAATAAGCGTCTTAAGCTCCCAGTAGAAGGGGATCCTACGTGGAAACACAATGCTTCAACCCAACTTCAACAAAGGGTCAAGACACTCACCAGCTTATGGTCCATTCGACGGTCATTTCCGCAACGCTCACAAATGCAATCACGACCCAATACATCAGCCAAACCTCCAACTGGGCGGCATCGTTCGTCTTTACTGCTTTATAAGAGGAGTATGCAGGATACGCGTAGCCTGCTAATGTTCTGCACGACAGGTCAGCCTCTAACACATCTCCATATGCGGACAGTACTCACATGATGATTTGGCACAAGTAAAAGAACATCCTGCTAGGCCCACTACGGTCGCTTTGGTGAAAGGGCACTAAATGAGCTGGAAGCAGGAATCACTGATTCTGATTCACTGTTTCGCGCATCCGAGCGTCAGGAGAGCCTGTACGAACGCAGTGTTCGCATGATGTACGCGCCATTGCGTTATCGGATATGAGTGATCTTTCAACAAGAATTGGACTCTGTCTGGCCCTCAAAACAGCCACTGTGAGGCAAATAAAAGAATAAGAGTGTTCTAAGGAGGTATTGTCACCACTGAGATTGAAGAGACACCAGAAAAGTACGTTTCCCACTTTTACAGCTGAGGGGTTGGACTTGTTGCGAGTTTTGTGTTGTTGAAGTTTCGGTGCGACTTTTTTGGCCAATTACGAGGTATAGAACAGCTTCTTGCTGCTCGAGCTTTTGTAAAAGTTATATGTTTAAAGACTTAGACTTCTTCGCCTCAAAAGATATTGGCATGAGTTCCGCCAGCCAACTCTCCCGATGTCAGCCAACCAAATGTGTGCCAATGCAGGTTTCTGACAAAGCGTGCGCACTGATATACCTACAATTTTCACATACATTCCAAAGCCGTGCGGTTCCAAGCTAAATATTCCACCTCTAACCTCTCGCTGGATGGTAACAGTACATCTGCTTCACCTTTAAATTGTGAAGTGGGAGTTTGGAGTCTCCGTTTGGGCTTTGATCTACAAGAACAGCACTGATATGGGGATACTCCACAGAATTTTTCCAATGCCATCACCACGACCGCCGATTTCTGTGCGAGCCTTTCGGCGTTCCTTGCATCTCTCCTCAACGCTACGCAGTGGTAAACCCCTTCAACCTCCATCGTTTCCCTGCCTGGACCAACACGACGCGCGCACCGCCAAAATTCTTTCCAGTCGTCAACAGAACGCTCCGTCCACATCAGGTTTCTCGCCGTCGTCCGTGTTGGGAAAATTCACTCCTCCTTCCGAACCCCAAGCAGAAAGCGGCCCTGAACCATCTTATTCCTCTCCATCTCCCACTTCCTACCACATATACACACACAATGAGCCCTTCCCACTAGTCTACTCCTCCGTGCCTCTACCCAACTACACCATTGCCTACGAAACGTGGGGAAAGCTCAATAAAGACAAGAGCAACGCCATACTCCTTCATACGGGTCTTTCAGCATCTAGTCATGCCAAAAGCACAGAAGCGAATCCAGAAAAAGGATGGTGGGAGAAGTTTATTGGACCCGGGAAAGCTCTTGACACAGATCAATACTTCGTTATCTGCTGCAACGTTCTCGGCGGCTGCTATGGCTCCACCGGACCATCATCACCATTTCCAGAAGCCTTGAAGGACTCGGAGGAAGGAGATGGAGGCGTAACTTCACAAAGATACGGATCGCGATTCCCGCTGGTCTCTCTATTCGACAATGTGCGGGCTCAATTCAACCTCCTAGACGAATTAGGCATTGAAAAACTATATGCATCTGTGGGATCATCAATGGGAGGAATGTCGAGTATCGCCAGCGCTCATCTCTCACCTGAACGCGTAGGAAGGATTATTAGCATCAGTGGAACAGGACGCAGTAGCCCGAGCTCGATTGCGCTTCGATATGCTCAGAGGAGTGGTAAGTAGCCATTATATCTCACCCACCAGAACAAAGAATAACTTGACGGCGGATAGTCCTCATGGCAGATCCGAATTGGAAGAGGGGTTTCTATTACGAAGGTCTTCCACCACATACAGGAATGAAACTGGCACGACGTCGGTCTTTCTCCAAATAGATTTTATCCAGCTAACAGCACAACAGAAATTGCCACTATTACCTATCGTTCTGGACCTGAGTGGGAATCACGTTTCGCCCGACGTCGACGAGATCCTTCTGCTTCGCAACCGAACTCACCAGCTCCTCCATCCTCGCCCCCACCGCCAGTTCTCTGCCCTGACTATCTAATTGAGACGTACCTAGATCATCAAGGGGAACAATTCTGCCTCAAATACGATGCCAACTCACTCATCTACATTTCAAAAGCCATGGACCTCTTCGACATGTCATTCGAAGGATTGCAAGAGCTTGAAACGTTGTGGAAAGGCAACAACCCCAACAAGAGCCTCTCCTTCTTGCCCCGCTCGACTTCCTCCGGAGGCGATGGCGTACCGCATATTCCATTTTCGAAGTCACCCGCGTTCCTCTCATCCCTCACCGATGGAATGAGCAATCTTAAGGACATTCCCACTCTTGTCATTGGTGTCCAAAGCGACGTTCTCTTTCCTGTGGAACAACAGAGGGAATTGGCTCAAGCATTGAGAGGTTCTGGTAACAAATCTGTCGTCTATTATGAACTTGATGGCCCATGGGGTCACGACACCTTCTTGTGAGCTTTGTGTCTTATGCACTGTGTGGAAATCTGATGACCTCCCACAGGATCGATACTGCAAATGTTGGAGGGGCTATTCGTGGATTTTTGTCTCAGTCTCTGTGATGCCATGGCTCCTTGGAATAAACGTGATCAATGTACTTATTGAGACGTTCTGATGTAATGGAACAAGGGAGACACAAGATAAATCTATGAATATTTTGATCTTATTTGTACAGGAAAGTGACATATATATACACTTAAGAATTGAGTGCTTTCTTCTGGTCTACAATGTTACATTGTTATTTCTTGCCCCCGGCTGGTTCACGAAGCTGGGGGCTGCTCGGTGACCTCGTTTTGTTCTACGAAGCGCGACCTCTTGCGAATTTGCGGCCCATACCTCCAAATGAGGAAAAGGAAAGGCATGAGGATCAATGTCAAGCCTGAGCTCATGTCAATAAAGCTTATCACACACTCCGATTGCAAATTGCTCACCAGCGAGGAGTGAACAACCTCCTTGGATGGTAAGGCCGGCATACATTTGTCGACCGACGAGGGGGAAGGCTGCGCCTAAAGCGCTTCGAAAGAAGGCGTTGCCGGCCAAAACGGATGCAGCGTAGCTGGGATAGCTTGCTGGAAGGTATGTGCAAACTGAGTTGAACAGGCAGAACATCCCTACACAATTTCGATTCAGATTTATTGATAGGGAAGCAAGAGTCCCTGTTTACCTGGAACATATAGACCTGAACGGAAATCTGTCAGTGCTCGATGCCACACCAACTGAGATGAACGGACCTGCAGCGATCGTGGGAACAATCCAGTGAATGGAAGAACGGGCAGTCCAGCCGTAAAAGAAGAGAGAGATGGGGATGAGAGGCGCCGCGAACACTGAAATCTCCAAGCGATGCTCAGGCGTGACATATCCTAACTTGCGCTGCCGTGGCTGGAACCATTTCTTTTGGTAGATTACGAAAGCGCAAAGCGAGCAGATGAACCCAACGAGAATGGCCAGAAAACGGGAGTCCCGATTCGCCCAGGTTAAAGTGATGGATGTCGACAAATGTCAAAGGGAATGCTTCGAACCATAAGTAAAATATCCCATAAAGCAGGCTGCACATCGTATTAGCGCAAGTGATTCTGTAGAGAGATGGACACTTACCCAAGGTAGAGGTTCAAAAAGAAGACGGCTGGCTCAGTTAGTAGAACAAAGGGTCGCACGAAAGCGATCTTGAGGCCTTCCGCAGGCGTCATCTTCTCCATTTCAACTTCACCTGCGGTCTTGAGCTTTTCGTTTCCAGTGAGCTCCCTCAGACGGCGCGACCTTAGATATAAGATGTTGGAAGGCAATGTCTCCCTGACACCCTTTGAATTTTCACGCTGTGATGATTTGGGAGTTGGACTTACGGCAACAAAAAGAAGAGTACGATCAATGAAAAACCGCTCAACCAAAGAAGTTCCCAAAGAGGCCAATGCCACCCATTCGCTTGAGCAGCAAAGCCTTGTTGGAAGGCTCATCAGTCGAAATTCAGACGGAGGAGGGGTAGGACACACCTCCAATGACAGGTCCTAATGTAGGTCCAGCGATGGCTCCGGCCCTAAAAACCGCTAAGCACGCGTTTGGGAAAGGACAGAGCATGAGAGGACGCACCCCCATGCTGCAATGATATACGCGCTGCTCTCAAGATCCCAAATATCCATCAAACTCGCTCCGCCGGTTGCAAGCTAAGGACCAGTCAGTGACGCGCTCGTACTGTTAAATGTGCGAGAAAGTAAAAGGGAAAAACTCACGGCAGGACTACCGACGAATCCGCTGAGAAATCTACAAGCCAGGAGACCCCCGAAGGTCGTCCCACCCGGGATAACAAGGGGGATCTGGAGGATGACGAAAAGGAAAAGGGTTCCTATGTAGACCTGTTGCACCAAGTTTTCAGCCAACAATGCAGTTGCCCAGGCGGGCAAGCGAGCTCACAGGGTTCCGACCAAATGCGGGGACCTAACATAGGGACCGTGTAAGCAACTTAGAGGGCGTGAAGACAAGGTGCAGATGCACTTGCCTCTTGGAAACCACAAAAGAACCTGCCAAATGTCAAATGAATGAGGGCTATCAAAGAGGACGATATGCATACATTGGTCCTATCCCATATCCCAGAACGAAAAGACTAAGGTAAACGATCAACTTTCGGCTATAGCGGTGAGGAAGTAAAGCACCTCAATCCGAGCGTTGCAGCAGTTTGCGAAACGCCAAATTCCATCATGACGCCTTGGATAGAAGGAGTGTAAATGGCTGATCCGATATCTGCATCGCAATTTCAAAATTTGTCCTTCGAAGCAAGATAGTCGACTCACAGACTGAGAACGTCAGGAGCATGATACCTCCAGATACGACGCATTTCTTTCTGAAGGACCAGTTCTGAGGGTTTTCTTGATCATTTTCGTCGTACCAATCTTTGTTGCATAAGTTACTCAATGAACGAAATCAAAAGAGGCGGACAGACCAACAAGATTTGGATTCGCCTCTGATGAGTCTTCCTTCTTAGGGGGATGGTCATGCTCCACTTCTTCCTCCATTGGGTCCACGAGACCAGCCTCTAATCGCTTCGCGTCCTCCCTTCGGGACGCAGGTTGCTGTAACTCGGGCGACGGCTTCTTCTCGTCTTCTCCCTCCAGTCGCTGCGTATTCTTCCCTTCCCCATCATGATCGCGTTGAGGTGAAGGTTCTGAGCTCTCTTCGTTCAATGTCGCTTGATCATGGCCATCCGACTCTACCCCCCGTGATCTTCGTTTCTCGCCTTCGACCAATGTCGAGTGTCGTTCCAAACCGAGACGGTGCCCGTCCTTTTCAAGATGGTATTTAGGCGGAATCTTGAAGTTTGGGAGCTGCTCAGGATACTGGAATAGTTTGCCTTTGGAGAACCTATGCACAAGCCGCCCGAAGGTTGTTTCGCGAATCAAGTCAGGGACCATGGTCGAATTAGCTATTCACAGTAAAAAGTAGGCGGCGGTGGGAGTTTCTAAGAGTGAGCGACTGCTATATATCATACCGGAATGGGATGGAACCGAGTGGACGATCACAATCATCGGGCTCAACGGACTGAGTGATGTGACGTCGAAGGCTACAATCGCTCAAGGCGGCGATAGCGAAAAACTAGATTGATTACAGCATCAGTGACGTCCCCAATATTGCTTCCAATCCGCATATGAACAATCTTGCCTCGGCGTATTCCGAGTCCATATTCAAGCTGCCTGAGATACATCCCTGGACGTAACCATCATAAATCAATGTGACAATAATCACTGGTAGCCGTGAGGTGGGCCTGAGGTTGTATCTCATGAATCTCACGGTGCGCTGACTGGCTGAAATTCCTAATTTCACATCTTGAAATAGTAGCCGGCTGCTGTTGTGAATGAAATTTGTTCTATCAGATGGGACCTTGAAGCTGTCTGGAGAAACGATATGATGTTAAGCAGAGCAGCGATCAAGGTGAAGCTACTGCGTAAACCTTGTCTTTTTGACAAAGACCAAGATCAACTTTGAAGAGCCAGTGTACCATTGAGCAGTGGAGCATGAGCTGTCCGCACCTCCCTCAACTGCTTCCATACGCCTCTCCGCCACGGTCATCCGACGCAGTGCATCGGGAAGAGTGCACGCAGTGTTTCGACACCCAAGACTCGCCTAACGGAGTCGACGTCTGCCTCAGCTGTTACAACGGCGGATGCTGTGATAACGAGAGCGAGAGACAACACGCAAAGTTGCATTGGAGGAAGAATAGACATCCGATCGTTGTCAACGTAAAGAGGAGGAGGAAGCAGTTGCCGAAACGCGTACGTTGCTCACTCATCTTTCATACCTGTGGATGGCATGGACGTTGAGATCGGGTTTGTTTCTCGACAGGATGATGGCGAACCACCGTTGAAGAAACTTGCAATAAGGGAAGAAGACGATTCGAAGAAATATGATTACACCACAACGCTCAAATGCTACCAGTGTTCCGAAGGAGGCACCATTCTTCCAGATGAGCAGCAGAAGGACGCAGCTGCACAAAAGATCGTCGAGGGGATAATGAGCGCGATGTCATCAGCAGAGAAGAGCGATGTGAAGGCATGGGAGATGAACGTCACGTCTTGCTTACACATTGATGCTCTGGAGCAACAAGAAGGGAAGAAAATCGAGCCCGCAGGTTCGTCCTCGAAGATATTGTGGACGATCAGCATACTAAGAGAGGAGGGAACAGGACTCGCCAAGTGCTCAGCTTG